>JAHZNB010006684.1:0-38375 GCA_027744295.1 Callyntrura guangdongensis | reverse complement strand
TACATTTTCATTGTCGTAACCTCTACCAATTGTATCTTGTTGATAAATCCACATAATATGTCCTGCCCTGCTTGTTCAGCATAATTAAATACACACCTAATAGTTCAAACGCTGTCATTCTGTTCATGTCACCAATCAAAGAGATCATTTCATATACCATTGCAACATATGGATTTAATGAACATTAAATCATCAAACTTAAGTACCTAACAAGTGAAACAAAATCATCACCCTCGTAATAGCCTGATCTGCATTTTAGCTGAGATGAATCAAGAGTCAACTCTGGAGGTAGTTCCAGTTGACCTGCGTTGCGTAGTTCAAGTTCAACTAACTAGCATAATAGCGTGTTTGCATTTTGGTGTCGTTTCATATCAAAATTCTTTAATTTGCGTACTAGTTCATGAGTGTGCTAAAAATTACACTGGTAATTAATACTCGGTTTAATTTTTCGTTCATTCTAAATTGTAACTTTTTACGTTGCAAAAATGTTATAGATAAAACCAACAACATTTATGTAGCTAATATTTTTGCAACCTATTAATTCTGCGACTGCAGCAATAATTGCAAATTGATGGAATTAGCATAATCAATATTTAATTTGTCATACAACTGCAAGTAAATTTCGCAATTCTCTAATAAACATGTACATAATATAATACATATATCTAAGCAAGGTTTCCGTGTTAAACAAGCAATGAGTTGCACTTATATTGGTTTGTAATAGCAGTTTTTTACGTCAACGTATGAGTAGTTGCGTACTACAATATTATAGAAAATTGTAGCTGCTACATTCTGTATCAATGAAAGCGCGCACAACGAGATATAAATAGACATCTTCGATGAAGATATACTCAACTAAGCATTTTCCAAGCCCTGAGCAAATTGATCAACTATCCATAAAATTTTCATTTAACTATACGTTCTACATTCTACATCACTTTCCCTATTTGATTTTGTTCATGAAATGTCATATAAATCGAGCATTAAAATCTAATCTAGTCACGTTGCCCCATACAAACCTATCTAGTGACAACGACAACTCCTGAAATAAATAATGTCCTGGGGGTTGGGAGGGATGGATCTAAATAGGTTTGCACTAGTATAATACATTCAGTTCGATTCCATTACCTGACATAAAACCAAACAACACTACAACCTATATATATATTATGACATGACATGTTCAAAGTATTATTTGCCATTTGAACACGGCACTGTGCTGATGTGGTGTGACTACCGTACATTATTTTTCATGACCACAGCAGCATACGTATTTACCTACCAATAGGATTTTTTAATATATTTTGTTACATTTGGTTGAGAGACCAATCAACATCTCAATACAGGCTACAACGTTCATAAGACTAGACACAGGAAATTGTTACCTGTCGTATAGCCGTATTCGAGGATGTTTCACCAAAAATAACTTTTCACCCGTCACTTCAACGGAGTTGGCCATTGAACTCCCTCCGAATTGGAGTCTGCACGAAACTCTTATCATCACACTAATTTCCTGTAACGACAGATAGGAAGCATGTAAATACCACGTTCTATTCCGGAGAAGCTTGAAGTTAAATACCTGTTCTTTGGTGTAATTCTATAGAATGGTTATCAATCAACAGAATCAAATGTTGCTAATATTACCGTCAGCAATGTGATTTTCGTGCAGAGCGGCAGTACAATTTGACAAACATTGTCCTACGGCCAACCCATAGTATTTACAACAGAAAAACAGCTACTGAATTAACAATAATACAAGTTAATAGATCATGCATAATAGAAGACAATATCCGACAATAATGTTTCGTAAAGGACATTACTAATAGTCGGAAATGAAATCCTTGAAGGAAATGAATTTAATTGTTCAAACATTCATGTAATACAACCAATTTAAGCTGCTTTACTCAGATTGTTCAAATTAGTATGACGCATTACCGTTGGTAAATTGCCTAGCTTCCTTCAATATAACCGTCATACCTAGTTCCGAATGCCTAGTGGATAATAAAAGCCGTATTTCCTTTTGTTTCTCGAGAAGAACAGGATAGATGCATAATACTCAGTCACTAACGTACGTCATTCAACGGTAGTTGTGTAGTGGTGGTGCAAAACGTGTACTAAACAAAATGGAATTGATTTTCCTTCAAAAATAATATTCATGCATTCAAGTTGCTTACACCCGAACATTTTTTCTCCATTCAGAAGCAGTCAGCATTTTATCTGGGTTGATTGAGAGGACTGAAGACATCATTACATTACGTGCTCTTCGGAACAAAATTTTCTCCCGTTTTAATTCAGTGAGCAGGAGTTCTTTCTTTTGTGAATCTTGACGTCTCCGAGCTGTTGTGGGGACCAAAGCGAGGGAAGAGAAAATAAAAGCTGAAAATCTACACGGTTCACTCCATCATACATCCTTTGTTCTCAGCATTCTCCGGGTGAGTTCACTCAAATTATTTACTCCAACTTATTAAACCCTACATATAGTTCCAAGGTGGGGGAAATTTTGGCGACAACATTTAGACCTTTTGTGTAATCACGCCAATTCTCACGTAAAGAACTGGTACTAAAAGTCTGTACCCGGCCGCACAATTCGAGAAGAACAAAGAATCTTGTCAACATTGTCAGAGTACAGGAGTCTATCGATCTTATGACCACAACCCTACAATCCTATGAAAAGCAATCCTACTTTTCAGAGTCCGTCTCATTATTGCATCACTGATGTAATTTCCTTGATTTAATAGAGAACTCGAGGCAAAGAGCGACTAAAAGCAAGAAATTCTCAGAGAGCATTCAATAATAATAACAATAAGCATTCATCTTGTTCTTGGAAAACCTCACCTTCTTCAACCCCACGACACGACTATATGAATGACTATTTCGGGAAAATATATACTTGGTATCGACAAAACGAACATTTTTCACATGCTCTAGGAATATTATGTGACTAAACTAGCTCCATATTTAATAAGCGGCTGTAGTCCTGACTTTTTTGATGTTGTTGGTAGCCAACAGAGCTTGCGGCAGCACAGTATTGTATTTTTCTGTGAGTCGACGGTAGTTTTATTTTTACTTTTTATTTGCCTCCTGTACAAACAAGTGTGATGCAATATACTTAACTCTAAAAAATTAACAGATGGCAATATAAAAAAAGTTTGCTTGAGTGCACGCTTTCATCAACAATTTCTCTGAATTATTTCTGACTGAAGCAAACACAATAATATATAACATACTTGATGTGTATGATCACGCGTCAAGCAATTGTCTTCTTTATTTTTAACCGACAATCATGGCAAATGACTTTTACAGACAATATTAAATGCTATTATGGAACAATTAGGAAACGGTCCGTACTCGTCAACTATAAATCCCACTACTTCAGCTTGAAACTGACGGAGTTTATTTATATCTGGTATAAAACAAAACTGTAACTGATAAAAAAAGGTATTTTATGAAGCTTTTCGTGTACTCATTGTGTCGTGTCTCACTGCCACTTCTTAATACGACGGCATTATCCATCAGAACCAGAGAATTCTCTACACGATACACTAAATACGTCTGAAATTTTTATACTGTGAGTTGAGACAAGGACAATAATCTTCAGTTTGGAAAAGAGAAGACACGAAATATGTAGTTACATGAATAATTTATTGTTCGTTTTATAGCTGCACGGACGCGTAGAACATTTAGCTAGAAAGTGACATCATTTCAGCCATTCTATTGTGCTATTTGCGAATAGCGAGTAGATGATAAGACAGAACCAGTGACGACTGGGATGAAAACAGTATAATATTTGCATCAATAACAGTCAAAGTTATTAAAACTTTGAAAGCTATTTTATGCCAATTTTGTCTTCAGTCAAAGAGACGCAACGAGTAAGTGTAAAAACCCAAGGAAGAGTTGCAGTAGCGGTAAGATACTATCTTGTACGAAGTTTGCTCTAGGTGAGATTTCCCTGCGAGTAGTTTTTTAAAAGAATCTTTATGATTGCGATTTCGTGATTTCTTTTCTAAAACCATGCGCAGTAATTAATCTCAATTATAATTAAATATACCAATTTCATACTATTTTCATGTTTGCAGCGTATATATAAGAACATATACTAAAATCACGACATGCATTGTGGGTAGGCAAGAGCGTGTCATGATCCCCCATTCGCAACTACTACAAGTCATTATGATCAGTCAATTTTAGGAGATACGTAGGAGGATTAGAAGATATTACGATGTGCTTACTCTGTTTTATTGGTTGCATTTATTATTACATAAGCTGCATGTAATTGAAACAAAATTGAAATTATCAAGACTCAAAATATAGCTATGTTGGTGCAGTCAGTAATTTTGAAATGCCATAAAAAATTGCAGTTAAAACTTCTGGACAGTGTCTGAAAGAACGTTTGAATTGACTGAGTGAGAGCTGTATCTGCGGAAGGAAGGATCGTCTGTTGCATACACGTCACTCATCACATTGCATGAACGTGGACGGAGGCGCTACTAAAGCATCACAAATTTTACTATGTACAGATCAATCAATCAATCAATCAATTAGTCAGTCAATACTAACGGAAGGATTTCGGTACGCTACTCAACTCAGCTACAGTGCTTATCGTCTGATCAAAATTCCAAGTTGCAAAAGATAAACGAAGGAAATCTACTCCGGGTCCAGTCCATGCCATTTTCACGAGTGAACATGTAGTGAATGCAATAAAACTTTTGGTTTTGGTAACAAAGGAATGAAGAATTATTTATACAGTTTTGCTTGCAGAGAGAATCAAGTAAGTTACGATGATCCCACAGTGTGGTAAATTAGTGTAGTAGGAAAAGACCCGTTCACAATTTCAAGCATTTTCAACTCAATTGAAGCAAGTACCTACACACTCCAATCTAAACGACCAATACTAAAGCCAGCAACCTCACACTTATGTGAAATCACCATCCATCAAAAACCAGAGCACACAATGCTATCATCACACATGGTGTAGCTACACCGGCGTTGGGAATTGCAAATGCTCCATCGTCATTTTTGTCAACTTTAATAAGTAATGTGAGTGAAATCTATTATGTAAACTGTGATTTAGAAAACTGCTCGATGAACTGTGGCACTCGTTTCTTGTCATCATCATCATCATCATCAACATCGTGGAAATCCAGCCTCCCTGTCACTTGCATTTTATTGTAATATGACCATGCCTTCTTAATTCTCTGGTGGACGATAGACATTGACATTGCTGTTAACAAAGCACTTCAAGTTGTGGGTGCCCAAAAGTACGGTCGTAAAACAAGGCAGTCACAAATGTGTATATAATAATATATTCCTAATAGGTTTGCAGATAACGTCCATGGAAAGGAAAATTGCTTGCATCACCAACTACTAATCAGGATTCTTTTATGATGCACATCATATAAAGTACATGGTTTTTTTCAGTCCTGGTCCCACGTTGTGCTTAAATACTCAGTAGCTCATCGTCATCGTACAAAATACCATTATATTAAACATTACGTTCTACTAAGTTGTTAAGTATTGTAATGTAGGTATATAAAATGGGAATAACTCATTGCAAAAATGTTGTATAATCTCCCTTAGTGCCACTACAGTCATTCTTATATCTTTAGTTGCTATTAAGCTGAAACTTGTTAGCGAGAGCGTCAGTAGTTATTTAGAATGAAGGACAGTGAGAAGGGAGCAGACATGTTCTGAAAAACTTAAGTAAACGTTTAGCATGAACGATAGGTGGGTGAGAATAGAAAACCAAGTCGTTGTCTGATGCGGGTTAAAGAATGCACCATCATCAATATCACTGCCATTTGTTCTTCTATTGAGCACATCTATTTTAAAAATTGATGCACAAATTATTATGCTATCTCTTAGCAGTTTTTGTTATTGTCAAAACACGCTGTCTTTCTGGTGATATCTTCAATATATTTGGAATTTTATGCTATTCCATTCTAAAAGCTGTGTTGCAATAAGTTGTATATAGTGTTAGCATATGTACAGGTTTAATTAAAAAATTTACGTGAAAGTGAGAATCATTGTTTGCCAAAAAAAATCAACATGTCGACACCTTCCACTCCAGAAAAACCTGGGAATTTATCCTTCATCACGAATGAAATAAACGGGGATAAGAAACTCGCCGACGACAATACCGCTATTCCCATTGATACGTTGGAAGATGGTGGAAATCCCTGCAAAGTTTACAAATACCGATGGGTCGTGCTGTGTCTCTTTGTAATGACATTCTTCCTGGAGAAGAAGGTGAGTTGCTTTTTTTCATTTTACTCGTGTAAGTATGTAGATAATTAAAACTTTTGCCTGTGTGTGTTAGCAAGTGATAAAGAACTCAAGTTTAGCTGTGAGTGAGTGAGTGTAATAAAACGGGAGTTGGGAATGAGACGTTGTTTCTTAATTTAAAAACTCGTACAAACTCAGCTATGAACGATTAATGCTGTCACAAAAATGCTGTAAAAATCAAGCCATTCTGCCCATAAATCATTTAGCTTTTGGCTTGTGGCACAGTAAGGTGCCCTAAATTAGTTTTGCGTAATAAATTCATTTTATTACTTGGATTCAAGAAAACGCTCTCTCAAACTTGTCTCGTTTGCGAATCCTTTCCCTATGCGGCACAATGTGCTTACCTATATTAAGGAGCTCTTTATTAGGCACTAGTACCCGGAATTTTGTCCTCTGCTAATGTTACGCTGTTGCTATTAAAAATGGCTAGCAAAGCTAACAACTCGAATTTATGGAGGAGAAAAATAATTTTTGCTTAGTTGTACTTACACAGCGACTACTGTAATACAATCTATGTTTGCGAAAGTAGGGAAAGCAGCAACAGTAGAGCAGGAAAGGAGAAAGCCGTGGATGAAAACTCGTTTTGGGGCATTTGGAGAACTGAAAATTTATAAAATGTGAGCCCTTTTAAAGTGCATGTAATATGTCCCATTTTTTATTCACAGGGTCTCCGCCTTGCAGTGATAATTGGATCTTTTGGTACAGCTGTGGGCTCCTGGATAAAAGTTTTGGCTACCTCTCCCGATCTATTTTATGTGGCATTCATTGGCCAAACTGTTGTGGCCATATCGCAAACTTTTATTTTGGGCATTCCTCCACTTTTGGCTGCCCTGTGGTTTGGACATGATCAGGTCTCGACTGCTACTTCCATCGGTGTATTTGGAAACCAGGTTAATCTTTATTATTATTATTCGTAAATAACTTTATCAATGATTGCAGGTTGCACTCATAATCAGGCATGCGTGTATTGGCGTCACTGAACTGCTTTGTTTTGAAAAAACTTGCCCTTTTCAATTCTACTGAATTTCGTACAAAAAGAATACCGCCCAACTAAAAAAAATAATTATGCCTAATTGTGATATTAACCCTAGTGCAAACGTGAATAAACATATTTATAAACTTTTTGTTTTTAAAATTTTAAAATTAAAGCAGTGCTTAACCCTATGATTAAAAGAGATACTGCAAAAACTTCATCCATGTACACAATTTGATTAACAAATGTATTGTACTAGGAAGCGTTTTTCATGTTTGGCGCTTTGGACTACCCAAAATGAATAAGTTTTCAAAGCGGTGCTATGTACTTAGAAAATATTTGTGTGTACTTTATAGCTGGGAGTTGCTGCTGGGTTTCTCCTACCGACATTGCTTGTCAAGAACGGAACAAATGAATCCATTGCCCATGATCTCAGTGTGATGTTTTACGGAACTGGAGTAATTACTGGAATTTTGTTCATTGCTGTCATTCTATGTAAGTGTTCGTGTGTTGTTCTATTGCTTAATACATTATTCAAACATACTAAAACTGTAGTGCGTACTGCTTTCGTGGTGTTTGGCTTTCTCCAAATTCTCTGCGTATGAAATCTGATTAATTCTAAAAACTTTTCAAAATCTCTTTATTATTCCATTCGGTTGTGGTAGTATTGCTTGTCGCTTCCACATGTCGTATCAGTTTATTGTCCGCAGAGACATACAGCAGCAGAGATTTTTCATATCACTTTCAGAACATTATGGTAAAGTTCCTACCAAGTTGGTGGTATTGGCCTTTAATTACAATAATGCTTTTCTCTTGAATCTTGACAGTATTCCGTGACAAGCCACCCACTCCACCAAGTATGGCACAAATGGCTTTGCTTACTGGTGACCGGGAACCGTATCTGAGTTCTATGAAAAAACTTATAACCAATAAAGGCTACATCCTGCTTCTCCTCAGTTATGGCATGAACGTTGGAGTGTTTTATGCCATTTCAACTCTCCTCAGCAGTTTCATCGCAAAATATTTCCCGGTAAGTTTCCTTTCTCTTTTCCCCATATCTTTTATCATGAAACTGGGAAAACAAAAGGAGAAAGCTGTCAGTTTCTTCTTCCACCGAAAGCTTCATTTTTTCATCTCCTATCATATATTTATATTTGACATTACGTGTCAAAAAAGGGAACTGACAAGATTTTCCTTGGAGTATCTAGATCTTTTGCTATTTGGTTTGGCTAGAATCTTTTGTGCGGGAAGGAAACCCGACTCTTCAGGTTTTGCTATTTGATCACTGACATTTTTAAACAGGGTGTCATTAACGCAGACAGATTACTTTGTTGTTAACAAGTTCACATTGTATAAAATTGAAACTTAGATGGATTACATCTAACAGCGCCAAAACTGTAGGAGGTATAATGCATTAAATGCATAATAGGTACGGCATTATTATGGTTTGTATATGGTATTATGGCTATATATATGCTTTTTATTACATTATAAAAACATTATCCTATTCAGC
Organism: Callyntrura guangdongensis; assembly: GCA_027744295.1. Taxonomy (NCBI): domain Eukaryota; kingdom Metazoa; phylum Arthropoda; class Collembola; order Entomobryomorpha; family Paronellidae; genus Callyntrura; species Callyntrura guangdongensis. Next base: position 29,607 of record JAHZNB010006684.1, on the reverse strand, counting down.
AATAGAATCTATCTAGTCATGAATATTTCAGGTTTAACTGAGTTTAGCCATCCGTTTACATGCAATAGTTTCGTTATAATGTGTATCTCTATTAGTTGCGTACATGTATCTTAGATAATATGCTATATGACACTTAAAATGCAATGTACACCGAATCTAATCATTGTTATTTTTATCAGTGCTTCCTGCCATGTTCGCATTCCATGCATGGCAATCAAATTATAATGTTGGGAATTGAAAATTCTTTCATGTTTGAATGCTGTTTCGCACCACTGATAATACGAATGCGAACCTCATCATTCATTTTTGTGTATGACAGGCAAAAGGGTTACATGTATTTACAAGAATAGTATGACGTAAAAATTTTATTGACAAGAAACTCATTAGATTTATGTAGACTTATATCAATTTTAACTTTAGATTTGCAATTTCTCCTCCATCTACACAAGTATTCTTCATATGAGCAAACTCAAAACTCATGTGTTTATGACATTGTCATCCAACTCGAAGACCCTTAATTTTAAGTCTCACCGTCCCGATAATCAACAAAAGGATGACTTTCAAATCAGAGCTAGATCAATGACGTATTTCCTTTCGTTAAGAGACTTCTTCACTGCACGCTAAGAAATTTCTGGTTGGTTGGAATACAAGATGAGGTGTCTAGAACACGAATAATTCGTTAACTGGAGGGAGTTGTATCTTGTATCTGTCAGTTGTCAGAAACAAAACTCATTGATATTCGTTACAACGGAGTCGTTGAGCCTTTTTCTCTGTCAACCACGTCATTAATTTCAATGTGGGTTGTCTTGTATAAACGAACTTATTTCATTTTCAGCAACTGGTAGATAGCATTGGTATTTGAGTATTTGGCAGGCGGGAGGAGCATACTCTATTTGTGGTTATGTAGCTTTTATCGTTGCATTAAATGTATGTATTTACATAATCTTTTTATCATCCATCGTTATATTCATTAGAAAGGACGAGTCTGATGCATCACGCTTATAGTTATTATTTGCATAATCCTTATATTTCCTTTCTTATTGAAATCTCCGATACTTATAGAAGTAAAACCTTCGCACGTGCTACACCTTTGATAAATATCACATCATCGACTACAAGTGGCATACCAAATAAAGAGATTATTCTAAAAGTATAAGCCTACTCACTGGTAAGTCCTTGGTAAAATAAAGTCCCCGCTTTTTGTTTATATATTTGTAGGCGAATGAAGAAGATGCTGGAAGAATTGGTCTCATGATCGTCGTGAGCGGCATGGTTGGCTCTGTGATTTCGGGCTTTATTTTGGACAAGACCAAAAGATACAAGTTAGTTTCGTTTTTTCTTTTTCGGTACCTATACGTATTTCACTCGCCGTATACGTAAAAGTAAAGCTATCAACGATTTAATGGTTTGCAAGTAACCAAAATCGGCTTTGACTATTTAATGGAAAACCTTTGTAGGTACACGAGTAATTCAAAATAAAAATAGGGATTTTCTTCGTTTTTCGCAGGGAAACTACATTGGTGATTTACTTTCTCTCTTTCGCTGGAATGATCTTGTACACTTTCACGTTACCGTACGGTGGTCATATAGCGTACATGTACTTCTGTTTCTCGGCACTTGGGTAAGACATTTTTATTTTTTTAAATGCTTCTTCATAATATACTGGCAAGTTTGATACCCGTAAACTGGCTCTATAAATCTCCATTCTATCGCTGCCGGTCATCTAGTAATAAATTTTTCTCATTAATTTTAATCTTTCCTGTCAACAGGGATAGTTGGGTTAATTCAATAAAGCGATAGTTGATTTATGAGCAAGTCTACACACAGAAATATTAAGCATAGATATGGTTCTGATAGTGTGAGATAAAAGGCACATCAAAGGGTACTCTCCAGAAGCGTAGAAAAGCGCAAAAAAAAATCTGACAGAAAATAAGAGTTTTGCTCCAGTCACCAAAAGTCCTTTCCACGGGTCGCCCCGTGGACGGTGTACGTGGTTAAAGTGAAAGTTGACATGGACTGGCGGTGCAGTGAAGGAAAAGGAGATTACTCAGAAAAATAAACCATAAATTCTTACTTTTACTTTTCTCTCACGTTACCCCACGATAGATTCTTCATGACAGGCTACCTTCCAGTTGGATTCGAGTTTGCAGCCGAAATCACTTACCCCGAGTCGGAAGGAACCTCCTCTGGATTGCTTAATGCTGCAGCTCAAGTGTTTGGAATTATGCTGACTCCTGCCACAAGATTCCTGTTCAAAAGCCCACTTGGAGACATAGGTGCAAACTTGACACTCGCTGCAATACTCCTCATTGGTGTGGCCATGACTGCTATGATAAAGGCGGATTTGAGAAGAACAGCGGCACAAAATGCCAGCACAAACCCCTATGCAACAAACCCGGGTTCGGTTGGGGAAGGAATTGCGATTGCGGCAGTACAGCAACAGCAAGCTTAAATATTTTCACTTTCTCCACGCATATTTCACGCTGATACATAAACTGCTATGGCATGCTAGCTGTTTATGAGATGTACTTTTGTACACCAGTCCCTAGTCCCAAACCTGCATGTGATTTGCACAATTATNATGCACATTTTCAGCACGTGATATGCTCGCATGCTGTTTAAAAGTTAGTATTTTATTAAGGTATGTATAATACCTTTATTCGAGTAAGTGCTTTTTATCCTTTTGACAGTAAATTTGCCATTTTCAAACTTGTTCATCTAGATGTAAGTTATACAAAATACGTGTGTAAATGGTAATTTGCATTTGCAACTCACAAGAAACGAGTAACAGTCAAATAAGATCAAAGCGTGGAAAAGCTAACTGATAGAATATTATATAGAAAGTATTTGTCCGTAAAAAACGCAAAGCCACACTGTTTGTCACTGACGACTTGTTCATTTTTGTTGTACGACAAAGTTTCCAGCAGCGTTCCGCTACAGCGGTCGCGGTTGGAAGGAAAGCGTTCCGGCTGTCCGCTCTGAACGTTCCACACACGTAGAGATCTGAAAAATACCCAGTGAGAGTACAAACATAAGTATTTATATACTGGAGGCTGTCGTAGAGAAACTCCATTTTGTGTACATAAATGAAGTGTCATGTTGGTTAAGTAGAATGAAGTATTGAGCCGCATAAATATTGAATACAAATATTAGTTAAGGATAATTGTTCAGATATCCCTATAGCGGGAGCGAGTAGGAGGTTACTCTTACTACTCACCAGTCATTGGACAGTTAAACTCATCATTACTTATCGGTAAACCCCTTTTGTTCCATGAAGTGTTTTCCACCCTATAAATAAAATATGAGGAGAAAGTCTTTCTGTTGGCAATAGGCGAAAGAAAATGGTAGGAGTGTAACGGATAGCTTGTCTACAGAAGGATGGATCAGCATCCCGTCAAACACAGCAGGCAGGACAAGAATGACAAAGTCAAAGATGTGTGTGTGTGTTTGGTTCGGAAATCTTTGATTTTCTGATCGTGATGTGAATGAAAAAATAATACTTTTGCTGTTGTTTCTTTTGCGTTCCCGAGTCGGAAAGTAACGAAAAATGTGTACAGAGAAAGATGAAAGGAAGGAGAAATTGTGATTCTTCAAAGAATTTTGGTTTAGTGGACAGCGAGATCTGGCAGTGAGCTCAGCTGCAAGCTAAAGAGGAAGAAAAGTTAAAATAGATCTGATTCTGTACATTCCTCCTTCTCAACAGTGCAATTTACGTTCTTTCTGTTTCATCAGTTTATAAATTGAAATAGCTTTTCGCTTACAGTTCATGCGTTCATGCGAGCTTTTCTCCATCAAGGCACGTCATTATACATAGTTTACGTAACGTTTAAGCATATAGAAAGGTACAGAAACATAATGATATATATTGTTACGTTTGATACTATAGCTCTTCAAATTTTTATTATGTAGGTATTGTATTATTTTCAGTCTAGTAATCTCGACGAGACTATTTGCTGCTTGTAAATTAATGTGAAATTTGATTGTAATCAACTGGATATTGTACTGGAAATTGGAAAATGATTGTCATTTGTCGTCTAAACAAAATATTAAACATAATACGATACGCTTGAGTAGAAAAGTACATGTAAGTACATAGCTGTTGGCATTGTGCCATATCATGTACTACAGCACAAAACTGGAGAAAGTTGTTCAAGGGGTAGGGGAAAGTTGTAGCTTTCTATTACTTCAATAGGCCATCTTTGCGATGATAGAAATATTTAATCCCATCTCTTTTAAGCAAGAGTCATGTACAAATTGCTTTAATCTATTGACTAGATACAAAAGGGAGTTGATAGAGTAAGTGTTTATAAAAAATCTTAAAACGGTGTATTTAAAACAATACTACATAATATGCATCGTTAGTTAGTCATTTCAATCTGTAAAATATCTAGCGGTCTTTTTCACAATACATGGGTGTTTTGTGAATCAGCTTTATTAAAATTAAAATTGCTTAGGTATAAATATTTTGTTAACCAAGTAAATTTACACCTTTCTCTTCTATTTTCGTCTTTCATCAGAAAACTTCTAGTTAAGCTGCTTAGACAGCTAGAGAGACATAAAATAAAAAGTAAACAATTTCGATAATAAAAATCAAATATGGAATGTGAAAGCTTTCTAATGACAAATAATGAAACTGAACTCCATTGAAAACGGACACATGTATACCTACTTATGTGTATTCAAAAATGATAAAACTTTTAGAGATTTTAGCTTCCCGTTTCAAAATGAGAAACCAACGTTTGAAAATACGTTCAAGTGTTCCGAGTTTACAATGTAATGTGTATTGGGTATTTAAACAAATTGATTTTCAACTTTTGAAGGACGTAAACCGTGTGATACCACTGCACTGCTGTATAGTAAGCATCCGTAGATGCATGTGTGTAGTAAAATAAACGTAGAAATACTCTGCTTGCCCGCTTAATTGCACTAACAAAATTATCTATAAAAATCCATCTATATTTCTATATTCCATCTACCTTGACTATTCAATTAAAATTCGTGTAGTTTCATGTTATAACAAATGCATGAAAACAACAATGGACAGTATTAGATGCGTATATTATGGAAAAATTGTTTGTTCAATATATGTGAGTATTGAAATTTCTCCTCGGAACACTAAATTTTTTTACACGATTACTTAGAAGCAGACGAAATGAACAATTTAGCTCGTGGTAAAACTATTAAATTAGCACGATAGACAACTATGAGCATAAAACATTATGCATTATTACAAGATGTTTTGGTGGGAGTGAGTACCCCCTATAGTACAATATATCCCGGCAGGATATCGACAATGGTGTTCTACAGTTGTATTTTGAAAGATAATTTTCAAAAATTTCAGTGTGAAATTCCAAATCTGGTGACAATAATACACGGAATCAAATGATTTGAGGAGTATCACATACGAATTTGATTATAATGTGAAGATGATAGACGATCGAGATTGTTCAATCAAGTTGTACCTAAAAATTTAACGCATACAAATAAATGATGCTAAATAGACAATATTCTAAACTTGCAATCAATGTGTTATAATGTAATCTACATATTAGACAACAAATTAAAATTCAATTAGGGCACCGATAAATAAGTAACCCAAGAATGTTTAATCTAAGCTAAGGTAAACGGACGAGATATGCAATTTCAATAGTCATTAAGTAATTAATGATGATTAATGATTGGCTTAAAAAACTTTCAATGTATACATGATAATAAAAGAAGGTAGGATTTGCCAGACTTAAATGTATTCTTGTTTAAGCAGAATTTAGTGGATAAATTATGTAGCATAGTTATATCAGGACATCTACATAGCTGAGATCTATATATGGCAAAGCATAATATAGTTAAACTTTACCTAAGTTGATAGCAATCAAAAAATTTATAGAGGCCATTTTGTATTTTTGTTAATACGTTCCTGCTTTTAATTTTCAACTTTGAATATAGTACTGTGCAAGTTGATGTAGTAGATTTGCATGATGTAATATGCTCATGTCATCACAATGTGCGATTCATCTTGAGGTGTACATAATATGTAATTCCAAGATTCACTTTGAAAATGCCAGCATTATATGACAACAGTTTGCACTCTCATTTTAAAAATTACTTCAACCAATTTTGGTATTACAATTAGATTATTGTATCATTTACTTACGCTGATATTATTTATGATAAAGTTTATAACAGAAAATGCATTAAAATGTATATGAATGAGATGAATACAATAAAAGTACACGTTTTATCCCCAAATCCAATTTTTCAATTTATTTATTACAGCGTTAACGTTCATTGCATGATTATTTTACTGTTCAGGAATGAATAAAAGATATTGTTATTATTGCTTATTAATTTCTCAATTTAGAAGTCTTTTTCTCACATACCAATCGTCTGTCAAAGGTGATGAAGCATAATTATCTTTATATACTGCAATAATATCGTATGAAAAAAATCATAAAGCAAAACAGTCATTATTTTCATTCGCGATAAAGCTAATAAAGTATGTAGTATCATAATATAACAACTTTTCTATATTTTCTCACACTTCCACTTATAGGAGCCCTGTTTATATAACCGGTTATTATGTTGCGATTTATTGCTAAAATGCAAAAGGCACATCTGTAAGCCTAGAAAACTCTCCCCACAATGAGTGGTTAACATTTAATATTTTTTATTACTGGAGTGCCAGAAATAACACAGTTTCGTCTGCGGAAGCTCCTTCAATGTGTAGTAAATATGCATACAAAACAAACAACGATAGAAAATGATAATGACATATTATTCTGCAAAAGTGAAAGCCAGATTTCATTAGTACATGTTGTTCTAAAATTTCATTCTAAATACAAATATTATATATCAATGATCAAATATCAGAGACAAACAAAGTAGATATAGTATGACATCTGGGCATATTTTTGAAGCTTTCGATTTAAAAGTAATAATGAAATGTTTATGCTATAATTATTAAATGTTCTACTACTATTATTGGTAAATGATTTATTTATTTAATGTATCTATATATCTCTTCTGATGATGAGGTAATAATACCAGATCTATGCATGCTCATTTTTCTCAGAGTCCCCACGAGAGTGTATAAGAACAGGGTTCTTAGTCATTTTTGACAAGGATCTCGTACTCAGAGAAGCTGTGTTCTGCTCCACCGTAACTACAGAAAAGAGAAAAAAACCAAACAAAAGAGTGAGCTTGCAATCCAACCAAGGGAAAAAATATGAAAGCTCTATTAGACAACTCTTACGAAAATATCACTATTCTTCTCTCTTACCTGATGTAGCAAACAGCATGGCTTGGATGAACTTTCCCGACAGTTAAAGTTCCTTCGTGGGGGGCTCGGCCAACGTACAATGTTTCTCCTTCAACAGAAACCCCACCGGGAATAGCGTTGGGTGGAATGGTTTCCCCACTTGTGGCTACCCAACTGACCTGATCTTCAGGGATGACAAGAACCTGTAGCCAATTGTGGACACACAAATTACATTTTTAAGCATGTCGAGACAGATTTCACTTGAGTTTATTCATTGGTTTCTCTGTACATTTCGTCCGAATAGCAACACAATGCCGCGATATTTTTACAACAAATTAAAGCGTGGTTCTACTAAGCAGCTCATGAAGAAAAGAAAATAATGCGCTGGGGAAAATGGACTGCTGATATTCTCATGCCTATCAAGCTCGTATTATATACTCCGTTAAGGTAAATTTCTCTTTTTATGTATGCACTGTCCTATCAAAAAAGGAATAAAGCAAGATTTTTCAATTTATCTTATTGCACATCCTTCCCGCATCATTGCCTTCCATTCTAATCTACAAAGTATTAAATCTAATCGGACGTTGTTTCATTGGGATACCGCTGCTCACTCTCCTGTCTATTTGCCAAAAGTTACCCTACCCATTCTGTATTTTTTTCACAAAAATTACCGACAATGCAGAGAGGAGAACCACCTATAACGGCTATATGCGAGATGGTGAAAAGAAAGAAAAGCAGCTTAACTATCATTATTATGCGGGTGTATCGTATTGAGAAAATGTGTGAATGCCCAACATTTTCTTTTTATGCCAAGAAAAAATGCTATAAAAGTACTAAGTGTGTATGAACATGAACGTGCATTCATCTTTTCAACAAAAAACACACATACATGTACACTACACACTGTGTTCTTTGTTGCTAATGTTGGTACATGTTTCAAACCTACTTGCACTCTTTGTAAGGCCTTTCTCCAGAAAGCTGAGAAAGCGATAAGGAAAATCCTCTCTAACGTAAATACACACACTACTATACACACAACAATACAGAATTGCCACATGTATTGCCACATAAATTTTGTTAAATGCACACCAGTACTTGCATCGCAAATCACAATTGCTGTAAGAACCGAAGAAGCTCTTCCAACAAAAAAGCAACAAATATGTATTTTTCTGGTGAAAGAGAAGTTTCTCCATTGAAAGTTTTTTTCTCTCATGAAAACAAATCTTCCCTAGAAGTTCTCCTCTTTTTAAGGACTTTATAAGGAGAAGGCTTATGCATGCCTGAATGAGAAGTTTTTCGATTCTTACTGGCACAGGACGGCAATTTCCTTTTTAAAAACCAAGTGCACAGAAAATAATAACGTACAAGCTACTCAAATCAAAAGCCTAAAGGCAACCGTGAGACATAGCTAAGGTAGAAAAGCAATATTCTCGAAAAAAAATAAAAATCTTCTTTTACAGTGTAACGAAGCGAGTAATCATTTTGATGCAAAAGAAGTTTCTCCTACCACCATCACACCACCAAGAGATGTATACGAAAACTTGGGGGATTCGAGCACAATGATGGATAAAGAATGTGCACTTCTTGCACAAAAATGGTTTCTCCATTATAAATTGTATCGAATATGTGCTTAAAATGAAAGTTATTGCTTTTTTAAGCACTTTCTTAGATAACTGTATTAGCGATCACATTGTATTTTCGTAAAGGACAAGGATTTAAGCACTGAGCATAGAAAGCTATCCGCTAGTAACGCGCTTACCTCATAGTTGGCCTTGCCGTGCTCTTCGGAACCCCAAGGGATGTAGCAGACTCCATGATCTGCCAACAACTTTCCTGGGATGGTTGCACCTTCATGATCCGCGCGAGCCACGTAGAGATCGTTTCCATTATCTTCACCTCCCTTTAGTGCACCTTCCGGTAGTTTCCCTTCAGAGGCTGCAACCCATGTTACCCCTTCAATTGTTGGAACTGCTGGCTTTTCCGCTGGCTCGGCGTCTGCAGGAGCTTCCGCAGTTTCTTCTGGAGCTGGAGCCTCCACTTCATTTTCAGCAGGGTCGGCAGCTGGAGCAGCTTCGGTTTCTGGCTCAGGCTCGGCAGCGGTTCCCTCAACTCCTGTACAAGACACAAGCACACGACACACAAAAAATTAATTTATTGTTTTCACCAGTTTTCTCTAAATGAACTACTTGCGGTGTTTTAAATGACCGCGCGTCACCACAGATTTAAACTCTTCGTAAAAAAATTGCTGTATTTACCGGTCTTTTGCTCGTCGTCGCTCATGTTGAAACGTGAGTTTTGTCAAAAAAGTAAAAACGAATAGAAAATTTAAAACGTAGGATTTTTCTGCTCTTTAGATATACGATATTAACACAGCTTTATTGAGGAACGTCGATAAAAATATCTATTGTGAATGTATGTCTGTACACTTGAGTGTCAGCGGACGAACTGGGCCGGCAAGCCAAGAGGAATCAAGCTTTTATCATAATAATTATTTATGCTACATTCACACAGACCTACTACGGCTACTACAACTACTACTACTCCATCAAAGCAATAGCTGCAAATGCAGCAAATACCATCGTCATCATCATCATCATCACCACCATCATCAAAAATATCAACATTGGTCTTACAAACAACCACCATGCAAGCTTTTTTACTAACTAAATACACAAACATGAATTCTATCCACTTATACTATACGCGTACATTGACTACAGCAGCAACCATCACCGACACCCTGAAAATTACTACCAAATCTAAACCAACAAGCAGCACCGTCATCTTCGTCGCACAAACTCACCGTCGTAGTCACGGCACGAAATATCAAGCCAGAGGGGGAGAGAGAAAAATGTGGTTTTAGTGCTGGGAAATATTGTGTCTACCAGACAAGATAAGGGTTCTTCTAGAATTTAGCTTTCATTCAATCCACGTATTGTTGTATAGATACCAGATATAACCAGATATAGGGATACCAGCGAGATATATCCATATATGTTTAATATGATACGGTGATCAGTATGATGAGATGTAAACGTTCGCGCAGTTAAGGAAAGTCTACGATGGAGTTACTCACATTGTACATACATTCACACACAGAGAGAGAGACCCTTCCTTGAAGTATGTACGCCACCAACCATGCTGAATGCAACGAGTGAATGAGCTTCTGTCTGATAGTATGACTAACAAAATATTTGATGGGGCATAGTATAATATAAAATGTAGACAAGACTTGTATGGATGGTATATATTACACGTATTGTGCTGCCACGTCAGATGCCGCATCCTTTATTACATTGTTATTTTTATGGGCAAGAATCATCAAGGAAGAAGAAAAATCGTGGCAGACCTTTAGATGACGGGGGGAGAGATTTTTGTGTGCTGTAACAGAGAACAGAGTAACGATTCTTTTTTTAAAAAATCGCAAAAAGACAAACTTTTGTACGCTGGGAACTTTGTGCTATTTTGCGTCTCGACAGATTTTTGCACGACCATGGGATATGACATTTTAAGGCTGAGAAACCGAAATTAAATGGCTTTCTTTACATAAATTTCCAACCCCTTTTTGGCATTGTCTGCTAGCAACACTGTCAACATGCAAAGCTCTCTCTTCTCACTATTTTGAAAGAGATGTAAAAATCGTACGGTAGATTTCTTCAGCGACTGCATTACCGAGAGAAATTTACAGGGATTTTGTACCAATGCGTCAAACGGTATGCATATTGACTAACATTTAGGTAGGGCAGGAAAGAGTGGTGTGTGTGATGAGGCAAAAATGCATTCAACGTGAACATTCGTTGGAGTAGTTGTACCTTTTACCACCAAGCGTGGTCTCAGGAATCAGAGAATCGGGTACCAATACCAAACACCGAACGAATGACTGTGTGTGTAGTATCTACAAACTCTATGTTCTGTGAGGGAAAGGAAAACGGATTATGCAGCAGCAGTATTACCTTGTCTCGAAATAAATTCTACAACCAAGAGAAATAGTAAAAATCCAGTACAAGCATTATCATCACCATCATCTTGATCCAACAAACTAACTAGCCGCTCGGACTTTGGGAGAGACGCTGTTCAACCAACTCACCATCAAACTCTAGAGACGTAGGCTCTTTTTGCGTACAAATAACAATATGAACTGACATAGTGGTTTCTCAAGGCATGTAGGTACAATAAAAAACCGACACTGCGCTGTACACTGTGGAGTCCTGTGTGTATTTTACTAAGGTATGCCTCAAAACCTTCAACTTTAGTCATAATAATCGTGATAAACGTAATAATGATATACAAGAGCCCATTTATTCACTGAATCTTATTTCTGGCGGCGGCGTTGCTTCCCTCACTCAAGTCATCGCTAATAAAAAATGAAAAAGCTAGCACACACCGGCGAGGCAAAATGCCTTTATACCTTCTTGACAAAATAAGCAAGCCACATAAAAATATACACACTGTAAAGTGCACCGTGTATGTACAATGTACATACACACGGTTCATTTTATTACAAAAATGTCTATCCATCTGCTGCATTGTGAACAAAAAAACTCTCAAAGACTTTGAAACAAGCTGTGTGTGTATATAAGCGAAACTCATTGTACATTTGTTGTTGTGGCATACATTATGATAAGGATAACTTTAGACTTTAATACGGATTTAGAATAGGGTAAATAATGCCTTTATGTACAATAATATATATCCTCAATCCTCATGTATTACGACTGACTAACCTCTAAACGAATTTTTATTGAAGTAACAAATAGTACCTTTACCATCGTTTTTATCGCCTCATCTCCCGTGTAAAACACAATAGCAGTACAAATAAATAAGCCTTGCAAACTAAATCGGCAAAAAATGACGTGGTCTCAACACTGAAAGTTTGCACTTGGACTTTTTTTTACTACTTTTACTACTACTGGTAGTAGCAGTCCCGATTTTTTTGTCAGCAGAAACTGGATGCATCACGACGACAATATGGATATATAAAAAGCTACCAACATTTAATAGAACGTCGCACACCACCACTCAATTATATCGTGCGATAGAGCTCTGGCAAAGCAGAGAAGTTGTAAAATAGTTTTGTTCCAAATTGCTAAAACTCCCACAATGATTTAACAAAGCAACAATAGAAAATGGAACGCCATCCCTTTAATTTTGTGCCCATTATACGAACATGATCTGCTCATATCACGGCTAATGGAAAAAATGGTTTGAAACAGTGCAAGGAGTTGCTTGTCAACTGAGAAAGAAAAATAGCATTGTGTTAAATCTTCTTCGAATTTACAAACAATACAATAAAGCAAGCTATAGTACTAGGACACGACAAAATCCAACTAGATTCTAGACTGACAATGAAACTCGTCGTTGACAAAACTCATGCCGAACCCTGCGTAAATACTGACATGCATGCTAGGCTATTTTGCTTGAATATATCCATCGTATACGCCCTCACTTGTGTAGTAATAAAATTCATTATTATAAGCTCATCATCATAAAAATCAACGCATTTCGTAAAGCTAGTGAGCACCAAAAATATACAAGTAGTGGCACAGCAGCACTCATCAGTCAGTTACTTAACATTCCAGTGAGCAGGAAAAAATCGTGGTGACTGTATGTTGACATGATGATCCATGTGGACAAAAGAGCCATTTGACGTTGTAATGAATGTGACTGTTTGCAGATGCGTAAAAGCAGGGGTTTAAGTGGATTTAGAAGGAACAAAATGTAAATGAGAGCTAGAATTTCCTTCAAGTGTGCCCATTGCTCTAGCCGTAAGAAATAAAAAATGTCCAATTTCGAATGAAAGAAAAAGGCATGGCACATACATTGCATGCACATTTATGTTTTAGTCGGCAAATTGGATGAATACGTGGAAGGACGAGAAAAATGTCTTTCATTGAACTTACGACACTTATGCACAGCTCTCTGTGAAAGGGTAAAACGTATATATAGTGATTTAAAAAAATGTTCAGATTAATCTGGCCAGAATTGGTTTTATGTTTACATATCTTAAAACAGTAGTAAAATGATAATAAAATGAAAAATAGATATATATTATGATGACAAGATGTCCATCCAAATTGAACATGCCCACTTTGAATAAAATAAGGCGATGAGCTCATCGCCGTCTTGGTACAATCGCGGTGGTCGATGTTGGTGGCATTAGTGGCATGTAAAACAAAGTTAACTTTGCAAATTGCTAAACGGCCCTTATCCTTTCTGTTTCTTGCTAATTGAAAGATGTGTCCAAGAATAAAGGCTCCAAAAAAAAGAGGTTGCGGCAGTTCTGAGCTCGAGGACAAACACGTTTTAAAATAAATATATTTGTTGATCACCGAAATCAACAAATAAATAAATAACAAATTATTACCTATAAGCAAAAAAGTGTTGGCTCACTGGGTGCATTTTCTAACGAGATTGCAAATCGCCAATAAGGTTTTAATGCCTACTATTTTTATTGACGTATCATAGAATGGCGACATAAAAATTCTTGAAAGTGATGTAGTGATACATTGGGCGGATTAGCATTTCTCAAATCAGCGTTCTCATTGTCGTCCTTACTATTCCTATTTAATAATAACGCGAATGCACTTGTCATAATAATAATGGTATGTAGCATCGCCGAATTTTATTAATGGCTATAATTTCACAACGTATTTTTGTACCCTACAATGCGTATTATACATAGATATTGCTTACACATCGAAAAAAAATGAAATAGAAAATGAATTTCAATGTGAATGCGTTTGACTCTAGTATCGCCTTTATTATCGACGGTGTGACTGTGCAAACACTACCACTTCTGTCAACTGTGACTGTGAAAGAACTGTTCCTGTTGCTTATTTTTGCCAAATGTACACTCACACAAAACTCTACACATCTAAAAGCTTGATGACCTCGTGGAATTTAATAAGGTGGCCTTTGCCTCTGGCTCGTACATGTGCATCAATAGCATCATCATCGTGCTCGTATAACAGCCGAGCTTTTGGATAATTTGAATAGAATGAGTTGGAGAGATGTATCTTGGATGATGGCATAAATTAATTCTAGCTCCACCACCGCCGCCGCCACCAAGCAAACCTACTACTACGCAGCAATCGGGATGACTAGAACACCATCATCAACATCAATAACAAAAATATATGCGTATTATTGTACCACGCTGTACTAGTAGTAAAATACTTTGTACTACGAAGTTTGTAGTAATGTTTTCCAAATACTGAGTTTTACTAATGTACTGATACTGACTAGCTGAAGAAAAATGTCTGATGAATAATACTACAACATCGACACTTTTTGCGTTCAGGGAATGTGTGCTTCGCATCATTTGCTGTACACACTTTTATCTATGGACTATGTACTGACTTTTCCTTGTTTTCATTTTCCATTCTGCTGGCTCGCCAACATGACATGGCTCCACGCATATATTTTTCTATAATGACCACACAAAGCTCATAAAGTTACTGTTTTGATGGTAATGTAGAATCGGATGACAAAATTTTAATCTGCGTCTATCGGCACGCAATTGCGGTCTCGACTCAAGTTTAACAATAAAAACTGTACACGAACAAGATGACCATGAAAAAGATGATCCTAAGGGTTATCTAAATTGTAGTAAGCTACAGAAAATCGCAATTTGACGCAATCGTCGTTTACACAGCAAATTCAACGGAGATGCGAAAAAGCGTACAATTGCCAATAAATGTATTGAACACCTGTCTTACAAGAGTTTGTAATTAAAAAGAAATCCCTTTGCAAAAGTATTTTAAGTAAGGCAAGACTCGGTCACGCGAGGAGGGATGATGAATTCACCTGATAGTATAAATTTTAGCCAATTTTTCGTTTCGTGTAATCAAAATTTCGTGAGTGAATAATCATTTTATTACGTGTGTAAGCACGTGTGCCCAATAATAGCAAAAATAGTAGAATGATAAAAATATCGAAAGCCGGTTATGATGAGTGAAAGAGTGATATATTTGAAAACCTATCACGATGCAAACCTTAAATTGATCCTCAACTTTAGCAACATGCAGTCGGTGTATACAATAACATAGACACTAATTCTATTTAAACAGCCAAACATCCGAATTTTCAACTTAAAAGCATTTTTGTTATAAGTTATCTGACAGTCATTGTGTGATCAGATCAATAACCAATAATCATGGACAATGTCTACGTCATTCATCTATCGAAATAAAGTAATTTTCGTTTGTGTGTTGTCGGAGCTATTTTTTAAATTTAAGTTGAGAACACTTTACACTTTAAAAACCTGCATTTCAGTGAGCCAAAACCTCTCATTTAGCCAGTAATGATGCGTTTGGCCATACCTGCCACTAGACAAAGCATTTACCCATGTCCGTTGTACTACTACATAGTCTATACTCTCCCTTTCTATGCAAAAGAATTAAGAATTTTAGAAAATATCGGTGAGAAAATCAATCTTGCTGCATGGCCTTAAATGGTGTCCATGTGGAAAGAAGCCACTGTGTAGTGTGTAGTAAAATTACATAATAGGGGGTGGCATATAATATAATGTAGATATGTACAATTTGATGCATGTGTTGTCAGTTTATGCCCTATGGTTGCATATTTTAACTAGAATCTGACAACGCACTCCCTAAAATTGTACAAGCTTAAATATTAATAGAAAATGCTAAATGGTAATGGTAACTGCTATATAGCTTCCTTGCAGGCATCATCTGTTTAAATGCGTTGTAGTATTTTTTGAGTTGGGAGTAAATAGGTATGTATATAAATCGTACCTTTTCCATATTTGAAGTCGCAGATAAATATTAGAGGGTTGCAGAAAAGCGTATTAAATTGCAAGTTTACTGATATTCAATACTTAGAAAAAGAAAACAATAACACACTTCTGCTTATTTCTCTAGAGATGGCCTTCATCCGACAAAAAATCAATGGGGAAATTAGCATAACCATTAGAATTCAACCATATTCAAAACAACGCCATCAAATATGAACACTGCTGCTCAAAAACGTTGATTTGTTGGTTTGCGGCAAATCTACAGTTCGGCTCAATAAAATCGTAATATGAGGAAAAGAATAAGTAGGAACATGCCTTTCAGCAAAAGCATATACCGTCATGCGTGTGTCTTCTAATTTAATATGCTCGAAATTTAATACTTATATTTCAGATTAAACATAGTAATTTCAATGGCTTATTTTTCAAAAAAAATATATCTGTTGACATTGGGTAAAGAATGCAGCCTAGCCCTGATTTCTGATGGCCAAACAAATATGGGAGTACACCGTTGTGGAAATTAAATTTACTAGGATTAATAAATTGCTAATCATATTAAGGACTTGTTATAAGACTTGACCAACTGGAGTGAATTTTGATGAAATTAGAGCAAGCACTATTCTCACGTGTATCATTTTTATAATAATATTATTTTGTTGGTCACCCCCACATGATATGGGAACGGTCAAAAAATCCAAGCTAACGTATATGGTTCCTCACCCATCTTTTAGGTTGTACAGATTGCAGATTTTTGACGGAAATATGGTAATATTAATAAAATTAAGTAGAAACAGCGATTCAATGAAAAACTCTTTCCTCTGTCAGATGACACACTGATTTTGAGAAAATAACAGGAAAATATGGAAATTGAGTTGAACGACTCGTGTACACGATGCAGCAATTTTCGTGTGCAAAAGTGTTTTGTAAAAACATTTTCCTTTAAGGAAACATTGTAATGCTTAAGAAATTATTTGTACTTACCGCTAATGTGCCAATGTCCGTCTGTCCCATAACCAGTCCGGATGCCAAAGTATCTAACTGTAACTGGTTCAGGGTTAGGTATTTCCATGAATGGAGCGGAATCGCAGTCTCGGCCAACCTGTTGAACAATCACGTAAAATTAAATTGCTTAATAGAGGAAATCGTTTGTGCAGCATTATGCCTAATGGATACATGTTTATGCCTCTTTAATTTTTCCAATGTGCGATTAGACATTATTCATTATTCATTATGCTTAAATGACAAAACTATACGATGAAATATGTTTTACGCATACCTGGACTGCTCCATAATTCCATTTAATCCAAAATTTCTTGTACTCCCCTCCTGATAGACAGTTTTCGGTTTCAGCAGTAGCTTTGTCTGGCTTTTCCTTGTTGAGTCGAATGGCACATCTAAATTTTTCCAAGGTTTTTACATATAAATATTGCACCATGTTACTGTACAATTCATTTAACTAGAAAGCAGCTAATAGTAAATGCTAAAAGCAATGAAAGGAGCTGTTCAGAAGGCAAGTTGAATGCCTGCCTACTGCAAATCATTGTTTTTCAAATTGGATCGGAGATAGTATTTATGCTCATTTGGGGTAGTATGACACATAATAAGCATGACTGAGCAATTAGGCATCGATTGATTTAACTTCATCAAACGTGCATATGAAGGGCACCTTTGACCTTTGACGCAAACATGTGATGAATGACGTAAGAAGGAGCCGTTCGAACGCCAAGACAAAGGTAGTATATCGGTAAATTGCCGCTTTTAAAAAAGCGATCGACGATGGTACTTTTACCCATATGTAATAGTACAAACACATAAAAAAGCACGTTAAAACAAACTGACACTACAAAAAAATCTTGCAACTTTAAATAGGAACGGCTCCTTTGAAATTTAACACATAAAACATAATAAAAGCATGACCTCTCATGCTTTAAAGTTGAAGTTAAATCAATCGGTGCCTAATTGCTCAGTCATGCTTATTATGTGTCATACTACCCCAAATGAGCATAAATACTATCTCCGATCCAAATTGAAAAACAATGATTTGCAGTAGGCAGGCATTCAACTTGCCTTCTGAACAGCTCCTTTCATTGCTTTTAAATAGCATTTACTATTAGCTGCTCTGCTTTCTAGTTAAATGAATTGTATACAAATAATATAGTATTGGTATCATGGTGCAATATTTATATTTAACCTTGAATTTTCCCACCCTCCGAGGAAAATTTCATAAAGAGGTACGGAATCAGCCTCGCTGCCAGTTAAAGCAACGTGTCCATTATGCTTAGCACGAACTTCAAAGTCTAAGGATCCAGTGAAAACCGGAAGGAATGTGTAGTCATTGCTGTCGACCGTGTTAACCTCTTTTCCATCTATACAGTTAAGCATTACAACAGTAGCCATTACTTTTTTTTAGCCCGTTTCAATTTATGTTATTAATCATCACGTTTACATCGACATTTTGCTTAATTCCAAAATGAAATGATCAATGCAATCGGACTTTCCTTTTAAAACTTGCCAAAAATACTTTCATTTGGCGTTCAGCGACAATATGAGTGAGACAGTAAGCATAAATAAATTGCTTCGTGTAATTTGTCTTGTGGATCATCAGGTCAGGAAAGTTAATTGGGTTTATATATACCCTAAGGTCATAGCCAGTGCCTTGAAAAAAAGTTATGCCCAGACAGTATGCATGTAAAAAATTATATTCCACTTCTTACTTCAATCTATGTTGTATGGGTATGCGGTGCGTTATGCTGTCTGCTTGTTTGTAGAGTTGCGGTTGCTTTTCTATGTAATGTTTTTTTGCAAATGCCGCTCTGTCAAGTTACATTTCATAATATGTTCTATTATTAGTTCAATAAAGTTTACAAATTCTATTCATTGTATAAACGAAAGTACCTATTGGAACAGAGAAAAGATAAATGGTTTGATTGACCTTTGTGAGTGTAAATGCAAAAGATGCATTTTATTGTTCGTTGTAGCCGTCAGCAAAATTTTCGAGTGTCTGTTACCGCTACATGCTATGATGCTATTGCTATGTGCAATGTAGTTCGCTCACGATTTCACAGTGTTACAATAACCTCATGTATATTAATGTAAGTTGTCAGAGGAGAGGTGAAGTGCATTATTTATGAATATTATTTTAGACTGCACAGCTGGTCCAGGCTTTTGAAGATAACCAATAAAAAAGAATTAATGTTCATTAGCAAAAATTTCATCACCATTAATGTCTAAATCACGGCGGGATGGAATAATATGAGATCCAGTTTAAATAAATAAAACCTTAAAATCAATTGAGCAAAGCTGATTTTGTTTGGCCCGGAGCCGTTCAATATCAACTTTTACAACACAAAAGAGCTCATAATAGTGCTGAAAGCTTAAGCAGCGAATTTTTGTCAGTTGGATGCTGTTCCACAAAAAAAACATGACATATTTTTGAGCTACACTACTCCACTAATAATGGCTGACTTCTTTCTTTTCCTGTTGCTTTGTACGTGTGTATTTGTGTGTACGTGACATATTAAGTACGACGACGTATTTTAACCGCTTTCATATAAAAAAACTCTGTTTGCAAGCGGGTGTATATCATAACTCTAGAGGACATTCAATCAAATGAGCTTCATTTATTGCTATTATTATTCATTATATAGTCTAGATTTTATTTCCATATGTACTTGGTGCTGTATTCAAAGATCCGTTGGTGTATATAGTGTATAGTTACTTGTATGTAGTGTGTAATAAAATAGGAAATGCAGACATGGCCATACCGCAACCATTTATTTTGATTATAAAACCCAAGTCGTTAAATGGCTTAATGAGTTGTGTGATGCTGTGCATGTGTCTGGGCCTTCCTGAGTTTTTTTTTTCGTCAAGGGTTCAATTTAAATACAAAATAGTAGTGGGGGTGATCTACATGTACAATTTTTTTGGATGATGATGATACTGTTGCTTGCTGATGCTCACTTCTGTTTATGTTGATGAGTGCGAGTGTGCTGGTTAGCGTCTCATATGTATCCCTCTTGTTGAGCGAGAGAGAGGAAGGAAAGTATACAATGAGACAATTTTACCAGTCTGTTGATGAGTAGAATTGAAATGATAGAAGTGTGCGAGTGAACTACAAGTATGTTAAAAGTTATAATAATAACCTAAGTTCCAGCTTCCAGTAGCTCCCCATGCAGTCCTCAAGCCCAAAACGTTAATTGGGAATGGCTCGTCATTTTTCCAAAAGAGAAATGGTTCCGAGGCTCCGGCCATAGAGATACTGACCTCTCCCTCGGGAGTCCAGGTTAAGACGAAATTTTTATTTTCATCGTTTGAGCAGATAAATGGAGTTGTGGCTTCAGCCTTATCGGGTTTCTGTCCATTAAGGCGAATGGCTGATTTGCTATTTCACGGAAGTCGAAATAATTAATAATTACCGGAATCTTCCCTCGCCGGAAATTCCATACCCGGGCTTTCAAACGATTTCCTTCTTCCTCCATGGACAAACCAACGCAACGCCATCACCTCCTACCGCCAGCATGTCCTGAGTCCTGACGCGGGACACCTTACCGACAGCCGTGATTCAGTATGAATAAAGTATGTTGCACATACAAGACAAGGGGACATTTTATGGAGATGACCATTTGCATCTGTCGGTAAGGTGTCCCGCGTCAAGACATTGTGGCCGTAGGAAGTGATGGCGTTGGTTTGTCCATGGGGGAAGAAGGAAATCGTTTGAAAGCCCGGGTATGGAATTTCCGGCAAGTGAAAATCCAGCGGTAATTATTTCTATACCTGTTTTCCCAACCGCCAATAAAGATCTCAATTTTTTGCTCAGAAGCGGCTTCCGGAGCGAGGCAGATGTGGGCATTGTGTGGCGCCTTTACGGACAAATTAACCGTGAATTTATTTACGGGGAAGAATGTATATTCCAGTTTATCTTCGGTGTACACGGCTCCTATAAAAATATAACAAAATACATACAACATGAGTTTACATATGTATAACATTTGGTAATATTCCGCTAAAAGAAATAGAGCATGTACCACCGCATGTCAAAACAAGCAGTCCCACTCAAGTTCTCTTGCACGTACGTACACACATGCAAACCTTTCTGCTGGTAACTGTTTTCGTTGAAATAGAATGCGGATATAAATGCAAAAATTTGGTATAAGGCTACAAATAAGGAAATGACACAGTGCTCCTTAGATAATACAGATATCCTCCTCGTTTATTTTCAGCACATCTTAATACGAATCTCACTAGTCAGCAGAAATGTCGGCCGCTACATAAAATCGCAAAAGCATTCATTATGTACATAAGCCACTACGCTCTTACGTATTCCTGCATTTTTAGCATCATTTAATACATTTTTTACGGCTTTCGCAAATTATTACATGCTCCAGAGAACCGTTCTAGCCTTTATTTGCCAGCTGTCATTATGCAAATATTGCAAATTACGCGTACATATCCCTACTCTCTCAGCCTACGTGGTAATGTTCTACTTCTTGGGGGCTTAACCCCCCTGTAATCGTTTGCAGATGGTGACAGAAGAAAGTGAAAAGGGTCATTTTCCAATAATAGAATGGATTCTGTTTGTTGGCGTCCATTTCAGCAGCCGTCTTTTAGCATTTTCTGCTAAATTTTCCCGGTTACCTTTCTTATCTCTGTGCGGTAGTGGTAGTAAAGCTGCTGATGTGTTCCGTTC
Organism: Callyntrura guangdongensis; assembly: GCA_027744295.1. NCBI lineage: Eukaryota > Metazoa > Arthropoda > Collembola > Entomobryomorpha > Paronellidae > Callyntrura > Callyntrura guangdongensis. Next base: position 7,914 of record JAHZNB010006684.1, on the reverse strand, counting down.
AGTCAACTGAACATTTTCTACAATGAATCGATCCAGACGTGTGTGCATGTACAACGCGCAGTGCAGAAAAAAGTATAATATACTATTTCATGGTTTCGTGATCATTGTCATTAAAGTGAATGTTGGAGCGTCGTAGTTTAAACGGAGACTCCCCCAATTTACCGTACAAGTTTCTAAATTAGACTTTTGCTTTTTTGCCTGGCTTCGCTTTTTTCCTTGCCTTTCCATGCATACATACCACAACGACGACATTTTATACAGACGTTCAATATTCAACGTTGATGCATGCTTGTTAGTAACTTGTTAGTAGCAGCGAGTAGCTTTTTTTCCTTGCCTTTCCATGCATACATACCACAACGACGACATTTTATACAGACGTTCAATATTCAACGTTGATGCATGCTTGTTAGTAACTTGTTAGTAGCAGCGAGTAACATAAAGTAAAAAACATCGTGATGTGAATGACAATGTCCATACAAAAGCTGTTTTAAAACGCTGTTTACTACCACTACCCTCACTTCTCTCTTGTCTTTCAACCAAAAAACTTGAAAAATGGTTCCCTTCACTGAGGATGAGCGTGGCTGTAATAGATAAGGTAGCTGAAATTTCTACTACTCTTTATTACATTTGGTTGAAACAATTTTATCGTACGAGCACGTATAACGTAACGTTGGGTATATTAAACTTGACTGACTGTTTTACAGCACACTCTAACTGAAAAAGGAAGAGGGGAAGGGATTCGTAGCAAAGTGTAGTACTTATTATTGTGATGATTATTATGTTTCATAAAGGTTTCATTTTGCCTCGTGTAAGGCAAACGATGCAATTTAAAAGCACCCACAAAAGTAGTCGTTGCGGTAATAATGTTACGTTAGAGCTTTCAATAGGGCCGTTTTTACAACGATATGGAAGCACTCCTTGTGAAATGTAAAATGGCGGTAGTAAGGAGCATCACCATTGTCCTTATCAGACTTACAGTTGCAAGTATATTATGTGAGATTATTGCTTTAAGTCACTCTCATTTTCTAAAGATATTCATTGCCCAGCTTGGTTCAACCCAACCTTGGGTTTGCTGTCCTGTGGTGACACACAAGCGAAAGTAATAGAGCAAAAAGGACAACCCTTGTGAGCCTGTTCAATTAGAATGAGATACAGTGAGGAAGCCCTAAACAGTTAACTGACTATTCTAGTAGTTTTATAATTGAATGAGTACACAATAATCATGTTTTATATGCAACTTTAATTCCCACTCGTTTCCTTTCATGGCAAAAACCAAATTGACATGAGGATGAAACAGCCCTGTGATCAAAACATTTTTTTTTTCAAATGACAATAGGATCCACCTGACAGTTATTGATCAATCTTGAAGCAAGTCAATCAAACGTAACAGGCTGAACACAAGCTTGTGGTAATGTATAAATGTTTTATTTTTATTTTTCAAATGCAATGCTCAACGGAATAATGCAAGTAGGTTCATGGCAAATTTTCATTTCACATACTGAATGCGTAAGCAGAACCCTTGAAAAGTACGGTTTGCTACAGGCTGATGCATTAATTGCTCATTGTATTTTATATGTAAATGAATTTATGTCTCTTGTTCACAAGAGAGAATGGTGTACAGAGCAATGGACTTTGTAAATCACATAACAAAACGAGTCCTTTAATTAATACACCTGTCCAAGGTTAAAGCCGCCGTAGTTAGCGTTTGTCATACAAAAAAAATTAAATGAAAACATCTCTGATTAAAATCTCTACTCTTTGTTACGGCCATCCGTTAGTTTTTGATTACCTATACGTACTTGGCTTCATTGTATTTTATATGTAAATGAATTTATGTCTCTTGTTCACAAGAGAGAATGGTGTACAGAGCAATGGACTTTGTAAATCACAATAACAAAACGAGTCCTTTAATTAATACACCTGTCCAAGGTTAAAGCCGCAGTAGTTAGCGTTTGTCATACAAAAAAATTAAATGAAAATATCTCTGATTAAAATCTCTACTCTTTGTTACGGCCATCCGTTAGTTTTTGATTACCTATACGTACTTGGCATAATCAATTTTGTAAGGATTCGGACTTATGGCATGTGGCGTTCATTGTTCATTTTTAGTATGTATAGACGTAACAAGTAACTCTGAAAATTTACTCCTGCAGATTTGCAATGTTGCAATTTTCACTAATAGCTTGCAATACAACCTACACCTTTTCATATTGGGATGTCTTTCATGCAATTTATAACGTAATGTGCTCGACCGCCTGCGAGAATGCAAGCTGCAAGCTGAATACTTTACACGCTTGCCTGTACTGTGTAGAGTGCAATCTGTCAGGATGCAGAACCTTTTTGCTTTTCATCTGCCATGTTGCAATTACACGCAGATTATTATGAGTCATTCGCCCATTTAGATGCGAAACAAAGCAGTTTGATGCAGAGATAATTATTTGCCAGGTCAAAAAAGAACAGTTTCCGAGTTGGTTTCATTGCGTATAGGTACACCCTCTATCATCAGAAAGATTTACACACAAGCGTAATCGTCATCATCAGTATTTTATTAGAGCAGGTGATGTGCCACGTATAATAGACATGACTCATCAAACGAGTCGTAGATTTATATCTGCTGACATTTGTTTTTCGGCTGACTTACTTGGTATTTTCTAATTTAAGCTATGAGTAAGAACCGTATTATTACTGCTCGTATACAGCTAAAGGAAAATATGTGTGGTAATCAAGTTCTGTGACCCACATAAGTGATAATAAACTTTTAATATGCGTACTATTGACTGATTGAATTCTTTATTGAATTGGAGTTCATAAAATCATTCCTAATTTTATGGCAATTAGACTCTCAATATGTTTTCGTACTGATCATCACTAATTTTTTACCCTTTGAGATATTGTAAAGTTAATGCAATTACTTAGCAGAAAAATCCATTTGATTCATTCTTTTTGATTAGGAATATTAAAATAGTAATAAATGGTAAAATGAAGTAAACACTTGAAACTCTTGTGTATTTAATGCCGATTTATTTGATATCCCCGTCCAAAAGTGTGAATGTATACGTACATGATAAAAATAATATATTCAGCAACGCTAAAAAAATGTACTTGGTATGGTAATGTACATTCTTGACAGTGAAAAAGGCAAATGGAAGCAAAAATATCATTGCATGTTACTTTTTACACTGAATTGACGTTTTCTCTGCTGTCTAAAAATGAATTGGTAACAAGACGTTCATCGATGCAGATATCAATTCCTTTGGACGATTGCATTACATGATTTCGTGGTGAAGTAAGTAAAAGAAAAATCAATGTCAGAAAACCTTTCCGCAAACCATTGTATTTTTTCAGGCTGCCGCGCCTTTTACAGAAATATTCTAATTCTGGGTTCCAGGAGAAGTCACGAAATCCCTGTGCTACGAGATTAATTTATCAAAAGTGACAGCTACAAGTGTTATTTCATCTATAATAAAATAAAGTATACATACATATAATAATATAGATAGCATGTCGGACCAAACCACCCTCGTGATCAGGAAATACATTTTTCAGATGATGCCTTGTACATGAATGAACGGTTATCCTTATGAAAGCTGCTTTTTGGTGGAGGAAAATTCGCTATTTACATAAATGGATCATCGATCATTCTTATTGTATGTATATATTGATGTTGTATTTGAAGCATGGGGTGTGCATAAGTCAAGTTCAACTTTCTAATGCTTTCTTCCACTGGTGTTACATTTGAGTGTTCTATGTTAAAGCGAAATAGTAGAAATCCATTAAAGAAACTTGGTGTTATACATTCGGTACGGAAAGTTGTTCTTTTAAACCTTACAAGTTACCTCTGAATAAATTTCTCACTCTAAAAGATAGTTGCCTTAAATAAACTAACGCTGAGTTAGTTAAACATACATTTTTAATTGTGATAAAGTACATGTTAGTAAATAAAGTAGAAAAGATTCCATTCTCGCCCTTACCATTTTCTTATTAACAAAAATATTGCATGCCATATATTTAGTTTTAAAGTGATTTTTGAACCCGTACACCATGGAAAGAAGTTTCAAAAGTGTATAGTCCTTATTTGCCAAAGTTGTCTTTATTGTTTCCTCAAAAATATGAGTTTTTGATGATATAACGTTAAAAGTATTCTCCATTAGCGAAGCCTTTTAGGAATGCCGGTCGCCGTGAAATGGGGTGGGAGACCGACTTGTAAATAAAGTATATCATTAATACCATATTGACGCGTGATGCAAAATGCAACTGATTCTTATTTGAATTTAAGCATCATCCTACGTATGTATCCACACCACCATACCCTTACACCTACACGCCTCTCATCACTCTCATTTTGATTGTATGTAAATGCAACTCATATTATCAGTAACATGTGTTATACGTACATTGGTTTTAATGTAACTGCAGCAGGTGAAGAGTTTTCCCAAGAAAAACTTTCAGTGTTCTTTGTAAGTAGATCGTCGTGGCATAATGGAAAAAGTACTTGGCTGTTTGTAATGAATTCAGAATGGTATTGTTGCAATTTGCCTTGTGATCGTGTACCGAGGAGGATAATAACGTGAGTTGTAGGTGGAATTGAGATTCACAATCAGGGTATGTGTGTAGGTTAAAAATGGCAAATATGATAATATAATATGAGCACATTGAACTATCACAACCTAAAAGTAGCTGCACAGTGCATATTTTGCAGGCTATTACGGAAAGCTCGCAGGTACCATGTATATACATACAAAATGCAATATTGTATGTCGCCCACTCAAACATGGACTTTTTGTGTTCAACGAAATGAACCTGTTGAAAGATACTACACAAACGCCAACCACCACAGGATATTATTCGGCTGTTTTTCATCTTCACCAGGAAAGGAATCTGGTCTGACAAGTTTTTTGTACCTCGTATTGTATTCTGTGGACGTGTATGTGTATGTGCCTATAATGCACACACACTCATATTGCATTTTCCTTTCAAGTGTTTTTTACTTCAAAGGGACGCCTATGTAAGACAGGGAGATTGTAACGTCTATTTATGATGATGAGATTGGCACAATTGTCAATAATTCACTTCCTATCATCGAAAGAAGACGCTGCTGGAAACTGATAATACCAATACCGGTAGCGTTTTGGATTCGATAAAAAGAGCATCTTTGAGTTGGGTATATTATATATTATGATGAATGGTAGTGTCAACAAGCTTCTGTTTTCTCTCTGTACGCCTATTCCTTTTTTCCACTGAACCGTTTTACCACCACCAAGTTATTAAGAAAATATTAAGGAAAGATAAAAGATAGAAACAATTCGCCAAAAAGCGGAAAAATGTAGTACGATGAGTGCGAGTGAGTAAAAGCTTTTTGCTTGGTATTGTCTGCTCGCGGTCACTGCCAAAAAAACTAAGTGACAAACCGCTAGCTAAAAACCTAAAACTGCTCCACAACGTCACATTTATTGTCTTCATTACCGTACATTAGTAACTAAAATAAAAATACGTTTCTAGAGGAAGCTGAAATTGTATGGTCCGACTTGAGCATGACGTGACGTGTCAGAAAAAGAATAAAAGCCCAATAATAGCGAGCTTCCTCCAAAACTTCCTCGTGTCATAATATTAATTTTCCATACGTGCTGCGTGCTATCAATGACTAAACACCACAAAAAAACTTCTTTGGAAAGCAGTCTGTCATTTTGTCGCTGCACTACGTACGACTGTTCGTGATTCATGATTATGACTGTCTCACCGAATGCGAAGACACACTTGCATTTCGTCAAAAATAAACGTGCAGGTAGTGATTAGGCAATATAAATGATGTTATGATTCAACTCTACATTATTAACCCTGTGTGTACTTTGGTGATTAACTCGTTTAACAACTTCGTAAAGTTAGAATTATGTAAACAGAAATTATATAAAAAGGTAACTCAAAAGTTAAACTCACCCGGCATGATGACGACGGTAGAAAGCTTTCGTAATAAACACTTGAAATTCCAGAAACCAGCAAAGTAAACAAAAGTTTACGCTTCGTTGTTGCAACGTAATAAACTGAACGAGCAAATCGCGACAAGCTTTGGATTTAAATATTAACTATTTATCTTCCAGCAAACACTGCCACCACCGATGAAGGGATCAGGAAAACCAGCCAACTTTCCTACAGAAGATTACAAAATCAGTCACAAAATTAATTTAAACCCCCCAAGAATGAGTTACGGCGAGTCCACACGAAATCACAATGAAATGATCAAAGAGCAAGTACGCCCAATTCTGATTAGTTTAAAGAAAAGAAGAAACGTAATAATGAAAACGGTTTGATGTTGGAATTAATAATTTTAGAATTCGAAAATGGTATGAGGCTGCACTGAAAGATAGGGCGTGTAAATGGTCTATACCACAACAATACTATGTTCGATGCTTATACAGATAAACCCCCACTTTCTTAAGCGATACGGTAAACTACGCAGATAGAACCGGTATATACATTAGAGAACATGCAGTGCAGTCGATTAACACAGTGAGTATAGTGAACAGTGAAGGAAGGGGTTAAATTATCTTTTTTCAGTCTTCGAGTCAGTCTCCTCTCCTTCCTCCGCACATTTACTATAAGATCGAAACGTTCGAAAGTTGTCTTTTTTTTTCGTTGTAATATAATATAATGTATATGTGGGTATACATCTACTACTTTTGTTTGGATTTAAGCCAAATTGAATAAGAAGTTGTTGTCGCTAGTTGCTTTAAGCGCTGAGAAAATCTCCCCTTTTAACAAGCTACAATTTCAAAACTGCAGTTTCTGTATTCATGGGCAAATGCAATGAGTAGACAATATGGTGGGATTGAATGCATATCAGTATGCAATTGTTGCTGTGCAGCATGTTGTACATATTGTAGAGATCAAGTGTACGGCTCTACAAGATACAATTATTCGTATTAGAGTATAGGTATAAGCATAAAGAAATGTGACAGTCTTACCAGATTTAGATGTTCGGGTTCTTGGAAAAAATTACACACGCAACTTTTGTGTAATGAAGTAAAAGAAAACACCCAATGATGAGTTTTCTAAAAAAATACTATTTTTATTACTCTTACAGAAGCCGTGTTTACGATAGATGTTGAAGTAGGCAAGTCTGGATGCACAGTGAAACGTCAGTGTGAAATGCTGAGAAATAGTTTAGCAAATCGTAAAAGAAAAAAAATCATCCGCCCACTAAAGAACAAACAACTTATAAAATAAGTTCAAGATTATTGTGATTGTAAGCCATAGGTACTCTCTGGACACTGGCGCTATAGCTATTTGGTCAACCGGTCATGTATTTGAGGAGAGAATTGAGGATAGTCATAATACCTTTCTTCAGAAAAATATTTCAAAGATGTATGCCCATACTAAGTACAAACACATTTTCAAATTACCTATGCTGTCATAAAAACGTTGTTGGATGGTATAAAGACGGTGATGATGCCTACCTCGAAAAATTGTTGGTGCTTCAGGCAGGTAAAAACGTATTTTGTTAAACTCATATTATATAGCGTCAGTAGAGCAGACCATTTCAACTACGCACTGTCTTCATTAGTTCAAATTATAGGAATCTCTAGAGAAACCACACGCGATAGCCTGCTCTGTCTGGTGAGTAAAATGAACTATTTCGACACACCATAGGGTGGGTAGGGATTGTCTCATCATCACATGCCTGTCTATAATCTCTGTAATAATCTAGTAGTAAAACACTTTTACATGAGGTCATTCAAAAACGGAATAACATGAATCATGTGGTGGTATAGTACAATATGTACATATACCGACATTATGACTTTGCTTGGTGTAAAATTTTATGATTGGGACCAACTTTTTAACATCCTTTAAGGTTTGTAATGAAGAATTTCAACTGTTCTTCACGGTAAAACATTGCACAGGAAAAGTTTTAAAAAA
>JAHZNB010006683.1:0-21367 GCA_027744295.1 Callyntrura guangdongensis | reverse complement strand
CTTTACAGTTGTACTACCGTGCGCACCCCATGGAAAGTTACGAAGACGCTACACTTCTTGCCAGAATGTTTGGCAATGAAGAAGTCATGGGCACCCTGATTTGGGATTACTTTCCTAAACTGAGAAAACTCCAGTTATATAATCACTTTTGTGGAAACAATTGCTACACAAGCACAAGGGCGGATTTCAACGAACTGCAACAGAAAAAGGACGAACCAAAACAACAACAAAGTCGATTTTTCGAAGGAACCTCAATGGAAGGAGGTTCATGGCCGTGCTATGTTCAATAGGACGACGTTTATCAATTTTAATTTTAAAATAACAACTAGAGGAATGCATTTAACATTATTACTCAATTTCTACTTTAATTGTTTCTGTTAAATACTTATTAGTGCTAATGGTAGTCAACTACAGATTTTACTGTATAATATAACGCGATGCTTTTTATACGTTGTGTTAACAAAAGCCATAATTCAGAATTGAAAACGTGTTAAATTGAAACTTCAAATATTTACTTTTTAGAAATAAAGATGTTATTATAAAAAAACGCTTTTCCACAAAATGCACTTATTATTTTTTCCACTTTCTTCCTCATCCTCCTTGGACTGTTGTGCAGATTTTTTTTGCGTGACGAACGAAATCGTTCCAAAAAAGGCTTACACCCCATTACCGTAATATATTGCGTATAAAAATGCTATTAGAGGAAGACTTCTATTACCACCACATCCACTGCCACTATCATCGCTGCTGTTGCTGCTGTGCTACGTTAACAGTAGATTTTTTGCCACTTTCACTTCACTCCTTAAAGTCCCTTTCTCTCCCGGTCGTACAACCACCACTTTGTACGTACTACGTTACCTATTCCATACGTATATTTTTCCATGCTGCTTTTGCTCCACATTTCCCTCGTTTCGCTCTTTTTACCAGCACACCATAGCCAAACCAACTCAACCAACAACCAACAGCAACACACAAAAAAATTGTTCTTATAAGAAAATAAATGGAGATTATCAAGAATAATGATACAAGCGCCTTCTTCATCTTCTTCCGCTGCTGCTATTATACTGGTGGTGGCGGAGTCCAAGTTTGGACCACCAACGCAACGCCAGCACGACCCATTTCACCAAAAATAAAGTAGCTCTGGAGAGAGCGAGTGAAAAAGATGTATAGTTAGTGACAATGTAAGGGAGCGGCTATAAAATAAGTATTATTTGTTGTCACATCCTCTTATTATTTGTCTCCTCTGTTCCGTTATACCCTGAAACTGTAACTGTAACATTGGAAGCGTCCAAATATATATATAATATATACGCTCCTCAAAATACGTCGTGTAAGCAGTAGTCCTCATCATCGTCATCATCATCGCCATATCTCCCAATATTACTATGACAATCATCACTTTGCTTTAGTTTTAGTACTTCAGTGTCTCCTCGTTTTTCATCTGAAAATACATTTATTTCTCTTTTTCTCGCTTTCTCCCCGTTTCAGGACACAGTAGAGAGCTCTTGTACTTTTTTCTACCCAGTCAGCAGAGGAGAATATACATAAGGTAGGTATACGAGGGGTTTTCTCTGTATGCCTACTTATACTTTGCTCGTTTGTTTTTTTTCTTGGAGCACGGACAAATGTCTTGTTCAGTCTAGTATGATTTGTGGTGGCGACAATGCACTACTGTCATGTAATGTGTCGTCGTCGTTGCAGGGAAAGTTTGTTCGAGAGCCAGAAAAAATAACTCCAGCAAAAAGATGCAAAAGACTAAAAAAAAAAATGGTGCTTCGCTACGTTTTTGGCTTCATTTTGAAGAAAAATACCTACAAAAACTGTTAAAATAAAATGTCCAAAAAAGACAGTCATCCCCATCATCCTCGCTGTGTCATCATCATCGTCGTCGTCATCATCACCATATGAGAATGAGAAGGTCACCAAAAAACAGGAACTTTTCGTGTGAATATTTTTTTGCACGATATGAATGATACACTATAAAATACACTATAAATAAATTAAGTATTGTCAGTTGTTACATGAAACAGGGAAAAAGTCGGCTTGAGATATATCGACAAAGGTGCAAAAATGAGTAAATACCTTTCCAACCACTATTTATTACCATGACGAGGGTAAGTGTCGAAGAGAAAAAGTCTCATCCCGAAAAGAAAAGTGAAAATCGACAAAAAGGGAAAAAATGATGATGATTTGTTGCTTTTCTCTGTAAGGTTCCTTTCCTCATAAGCAAGCCAAAGTAACACCCAAGTTGCGCCTACATGTTATAAGGTAGCGCGCGTCTCCTCCGTATTTTCTTCTTTTTTTATAGGTTTGTTTGTTCAGGAGTGCCATTCATCAACTTTTTTTTGTAACGACTATATTGGTACAATGTGTGGCAATGATGTTGATGGAGAGAGCAAGGTGGAAAGTAGAGGAGTGAAAGGCGCAAAGAAAAAAGAAAGAAAAAATCTATTTGTTCTTTTATTACTTTGTACTCCCACACATTATCTAACTCTCAACTTGTACACTATTACTATTACTACGACGACTACTTCAGCACGAATAAGAAAAACAACAAGTTTGCTTCTACATTTGAGCTACGTAAGCGTAATAAAATACAAGAAAGCAAGTTAGGTAGTATAATAAACAGCGTCGGAGCAAGTATAGATGGAGAAAGTGTGTGAGGTAACAAAATCAGCACATTTATTAGCGGCAGTGTGTGGTATAATATGTAATGTAACAAGAAGTAATTTTTGGGTTCGTTCATAAAATAGGTAGTTACTTTCCTAATTGCAAGTATAGTAGTGCACAGAGAGTAGAGCATCAAGGTTTTCTTTCGTCATTCATATCAAGACATATTGCTTTTGGGCTTTCTGAGCGAAAGAGAACTGGAACTGGAAAACTTTTCTGGACAGCCGTAATGAAGGATCCCATCTTCCCAACGTGTCAGAACGAGAGAGAGAGAGAAGGAGAGATAGGGTTGTTTGTTCAGTTTGTTGTATGACTTTTACTTTTGTTTCACTAACGAGAAAAAGTAATCAAATATATCGACTCTTCTTGTTCATCATCGTCTTGTTCCTCTTCACCTTATTTTTTCTGTGTCTTTTCTCTGTTTTGTAATTTGTGTTTTAGGTGTTGTTTCAAGTTGGTAGAGGAAAAAAGGAGAATATATATACTGCTGCAGTAAGGAAGGAGGAGGAGGAGGATGATGATGATATAAAGAAAGAAATGGCCAAATTGGTAGGTATGTAATCGTAATGAAACGACCAAGACAAAAAATGGCCAACAACACCAAACTAAGTGTACAAAGAAGTCCTTGGCATCATTACTGCTGCTCGCTACCCTTCTGAAAAAAAAAACAATAAAAACGTCTTCTCTTTCTTTCTACCCGGTTGTTTGTTGCAGTTGTACTTTTTTCAGGTTCTTATTGTATTTCATTTCTCCGGGAATTGATGTAATGACGAGGACGGTTGGCAGTGGTGGTGGTGCGCCATAGTTTGAGGGCAAGATGGTACACAGTGTTGGCGAGAAAGATGACTCTAATGGGACATATCTACATTAGGTACTACTACTACTGGTAGACTATGTCAAAACAGGAATGACCTCATCATCATATCATTTATATGGATTTGGGGAAAAATAAATGTTCGGAGAAACAGTAGACCATAAAAAACAAAAAAAAGTAACGACAACGGCACACGTAATGAGGATGATGGTTGATGACTGTAATAGAGTCATTTTCTTCAGGGTCTGTTGTTGGATTAATGATGGAAATGACACACAAGGAGAAAATGATGATGATGTTGCTACACTACTGATGATGATCATCATCATGACGACCATGAGCTCATCGCTTTTCTTTAGTCACTTTATCATCTCCATTTTTCTTTATGTTTTGCTTTTACCACTCTGTTTACTTTTTTTTTGTTGCAGTGTCCCCCCAAAAGCTTAAAGGGATCAGGTTCAAAAAGAAGACGTGGTACTGCTGCTGCTGCTGCTGATGATGATGATGATGTGTGTGGAACACGTTTTATTTTAGCACGTTTTCCATTGTCGCCAATAGTGGTCTTATATAAGAGACGGGGGGAAATAAAGCTCACTTTCATAAGTTGGGTACAAGCGTATGTTGTTACGTAAACGGAGTAGGAAATGCACTGGTTTTTGTTTGTGTCTTGTCATTTTTTGTTGCTTTGTCTGTCTGTTAGTTCGGAGAAAACCAGAAATAATTTCCTTTTTGCCTTTTATACAGAGAGAGAATATAAGACACCAGAAAGAAAATAGAGTACAGCGAGATGTTATCATTTTTTACAACTTTGTATGCATTTATACAGTATCTTCATCATCCGTCGTCGTCCCTCTCAGTCGGGATATTTTTTTTGCTTGTTGCTTTTTATGTACTTTCTTGTCTTTATGGCACACGGAGTGTTATACGTAGGTTGAGTCTCCTGATGGAAATCAACAAGAAATCGTATTCACTCTTACACAGCCGCCGCCATGCCATGCTCTTACTACGCTGCTGTTGGCACTGTAACACTGGTGGTGGTGCTTTGGTGACAATGAGCATGATGATAATGTTGATATAACCGGACAAGTGGAAAATGATAGACAGGGGATCTGATCCTGTTTCTTGTTGTGAGATCATTGTCACTTCCATTTCACCGCTACCCCGGCTGTCACCAAAACACTGCTGTGGCGCACTTATCTTTGTTGTGGTTTGTGGAAGTTTATGCATAAATGGTAATTCGTTTTCTGGGAAGACAAAAAAAGAAGAAGAAAAATCTAATCATGGGTATCATCGTCGTCATCATCCGCAGTTCATGTGAGACTGTGAAAGCGATATTATCACATGACAACAACCTAAACAACCGAGAGCAAGCAAGTCTTTGGAGGTTTTCACGGTTTTTTTCTCTTCGTCTTCTTGCAGTTGCATAAAAAAATCGGTCGAGTGGAGTCTCAAACTGTTTCTTGAGATGTCATTTCCTTTTACTCTTTTTAGTTTCAGCTTAAAAATAACGACAAAGTAAATTCGTAATAGGAAAGGATACGTGGTGGTGATGGTGGAAAGTGGAATGAGATGCTAGTAGCGGGCTCACTGCCAAACAAATTCTGGACCAGTTTTTTCTGGACAATATTATTATTATGCTTTTGATGCTGTATAAGGAGAATGAAACGCAGCTATAATGGTTGGGTTTCGAGAATAATTTTTTGGACTGTTGGAGAAAATTTCATTTAGCTGCGGTGGTTTCACTTGAGAAAGAGTCTTGTAACTAAAGATTATTCACAAGGTACTGCCTTCAAGTGCCATTTAGGTTGTATTTGAAAACAATTGATCAAATCTGCATATTTCTGTTAAGTAATATTTTTTTAATTTTATGTTCTAAAATGCTATTATCCAGGATTTTCTACATTTTTTAAAGTTAAATACATATTTACAACTCTGTGGGAATTAAAAATAGCTACTGCGTATACATACGTAACTTTTAAATGTCTATAGCATTAATTATTGAAAATCTTGGTGTCCAACCCAAACTCAGAATCAGTTATGTTAGTTTTCCCCTAATTTGAATAAAAAATTATACTTGCAATAAATCAACGAATTAGAATAAAAGTATTAGTATAAGTATGAAATTGCATAATCTGAAACCTAGACGGTATTGTGGAAATGTTGTAATTCCATTCGGAGCAAACTGTGCGAAATACGAATACGATCTATATTGTAGGACAATACAATATAGACAGTAATAAATCAAACGACTTCGAAATATATGAAATTTTTGTACCCCAAAGTCAATTCAATTACTACCTTTAGTAGTTACCTTGTTAGTACGATAAAAATGAGAACCAAACAAAAACAGTAGCTCTTCCTCTCTCTCTCTCTCTCTCTACCATACTCGATACTGTCTCGACTACGTTTTGCTGGTTTTGGTTTTGGCTTGGCAAAAGGAGCGAGAGGAATTTGTCAGCGGAGAGCTGGACCAATTTTTTTCTTCCTTCTCTCTATCTCCTTCTAAAAATGGTAATAGTTTTTCTTTTCCTCTTGATGTTCAAGACTTTTAAAAGTGTATTGAACAGATAAGTGTACACACACATAGACCGTCCATACAGGGCAGAGGAGGCATACCAACCAAAGGCGTTTTTATTTCCGATGCTGCTGCTACCACCACACTAGCATTACTTCTGATGATGATAATGACGACGAGATGATGACGATGATGCGTGTAACCACTACTCCACTTCCACTTTACTCACTTCAACAAAAGTTAGTAGTTTTTTTGGCTAGCCCTCCTATTCCTATTCCTCTTATACTCTCCTCTTTCTCCTCTTCCCCGTCGACCAACACCACTTTGTCGACATTTTTTTCTCATGTCCACTAGATCAGCAGACAAACAAAACAGCAGCAGACTTCTTAAGGCGAAATCAGTGAATGTCAGATTTAATTTGGATTTAATTAGAAGGCAAACAAAGCTTTTGGAACGAGCCAAAACAAAAAGACAAGAAAAGACAAATCGAAAAAATTCTCGGCTGATTCTTCTCCCACTGTTGTTGTTGTTCTTGTTGTTATTCCCTAATAAAAGTGGTCAGAGAGTCAGACGCAATTAANTTCCCTAATAAAAGTGGTCAGAGAGTCAGACGCAATTAATTAGATTCGTTTTCCTCTTGGAAAGATACCCACCATTGCATGCAGCAGCAGCAGCAGCCGCAGCAGCACCACCAAATCGGAAATCACTCTGCCTACTTGTTTTAGAATTGAAGGAAATCAATGGTAAAAACGTGGCAAGAAAGCAAAGACCACCCATCCAGTCTGGAAATGAATGAAACATTTTATTTCTCTGGAGACGGAAAAGAGCCAAGAAGGAAGAAGGGAGGATAAACGGGAGCAAAAATCGCGTAATTAATTGATTACGTACGTACGAATGTATCTACTACGTGCATGTATTCAAGTAAAATATTTATTTCTGAAAAGTAAACGGCATTTATATATTTTTTCTCTCCCTAGTATATTCATGCAGTAGTTGCGTGAAAGCAATCAACTGCACGCTTTTTGCTGACGGAAGAAATTGAAAAAGAAGTGCTTCTCTGCTTCTCTCAACTTCTCCAAAAATTAAATGGACCGTTCACAATTTCCACAAAGTAAAAAAATGCCCCGATGTTTACCCGTAAATCCATCCAAAAACCTGAAAAATGTGTTTATTTTTTTTTACTTTTTTTCCAGAGAAAATATGAAAAATGAACTGCAAGACGTTGTAGCTCCCGCGGTTCATTTTTTTGAAAAAATAAATAAATGTGTAGTGCGACACATGACATTTTGTAGCGTTGCCATATCCTCATGTGTCCCCAAGGAGGAGGGCATATGTCGTGTGTGTGGCGGAATAAGGATGGTGTTGTGATGCAACATGTTTTTATTAACTGTCACCGTCGTCGTCACCGTAATGGAGTCTTTGGTGTACTACACAGACAAAAAAATCTAAAGCAAACACACGTGAGCTTCTTGATGATGATGATCAGCGTGATCTTATCGGGGAGGCTCTTGCCTTGAAGCTGTCGTGTGGCAGAGGTTTACATGCTGATGGCTTTTTTTTTGGTTGACTTGTTTTTTGTAAAGAAAGAAACGACATGCTGTGTTGTGCTGTTGTGCATGCTCGATGCATTGCAGTGGAGCAATAAAATAAGTAGGTGGAAATGTTTGGTGTAATACTTTTTATTATTATTATTTTGTTTGCTCTTCCTGAAAGGTTTACTACGGATTTAACGCTTTTATATGATGGCAACGATAATAATGATTTCGTTCCGTACATGGGAACCTTCATTTGACGAGGTTACAAAAAGCTCCAAGGGGACTGTTTTTTTTTTTTTAGCTATTAACGTGTGATTTTACTGGCCACTTTTTGCTATCATCCGTGACTGCTTAATAGCTGCATTTACGAGGTGGTATACAGCCTGTTTCTACTTCTATTTGTTTTGTTTCGTTCGTTGTTTAGGGTTAATATCTAAACGTGATTTGTGTACAACCCCATGTGCTGTACAATAAAAATCAGTATTTTAATATCCACTGAATTATCCTGAGCTAGAATATCTTGATCTCTGAAAAACTCTCTCGATTTTTTCTCGGAAAATACTTATTTCGTCACCAAAGCTAATCAAAATAGGGCAAAAAGTAAAAAAGGTGAAGGTGAAGACATACTTAGGTTTGTAGATGTGTGGCTTTACATGGACATGAGCCAGAGTTTTACGTTTCTTCAATAATGTGTTGTGTTGGTAATAATTGCATGGGCTGATTGTTATTATCATCATCTATTGAGTAAATAGTTGAAGGTATATTTATTTAAACAGTATATAGTTTGTGGAGCTTTGAGTTTTTGATACATTACTGCAAATTACTTACTAATTTTAACTTTGCAATAAAACGATGTAACGATAGATATGACACAGTATTATGAATTACAATTGTTTTGTTTATTACTATTAAATTATGTGTAAAAGAGTGTTTATTTTTCATACACAATTCTATTTCTGAAATTTGTGGTAACGAAATCTGGCTCCTTCGCCTACTCGACTCGACGCATCAACAACTTTTACAAAGACATTTATAGAATAGAATACAACAAAAGTGACAGTGACAATGTGTGACGATAACACAGGTCACAGTGATGTCTCCAAAATAAGTGGTTTTTCACAGCGGGTAAGAAATACAAAAAAGTATACTGCAGCAATATAACTCTCATTGTCAACTTCACGGTGAAAATAAATATGACAGAATGCGCCAAAATACACTGAAACTGAAAGGATACTATACTGTAGTGAAAATTTAAAAAATAAAAATGTTATGGATCGTGGAATTAATGCTGGTAAACCATTCTTCCATTTCCATTTCATTTCTGTCTGTGATGATGTTCAAAAGCCGATTTAAAAATAAAATTTAATTGGCACGAGTGAAATAACACTGTAGTTTTGCCAATTGAAAAATATGTTCCGTAGAACGTAGGACATCTGCCCTATCCTTACCCCCTTAAAATATAATAGAATGTAATGTTCTGAAAATGTTATTTATTTAAATATTTGATGTTTTAATTTTAATGAAATCATATTTTAGACTGGTTTATGCCAAATTGCCAAACTGACAACGACACAGATTCTGTCTCTAAACCCAAATTCGCTAGATGTGATACTACGTATTTACAACTATACAAAATTTCAAAATTGCAATGCTTGTCGACATAAATGATTTGTGTTGGCATCAATAATGCATACGAAATTATCAAATTTGCAAGACCCATTTCAAACCGTGATACACTTCCAAAACTAATAAACCGGTCATATGTTAGGGAATATAACTCACAAATCAGACAGATACAGTGGTTTAGGTTTCAACCTTCACTTAAAAAACTCTGTTAATAAAAACGAAACTATTATGAAAATTTGCTTCAAGAGCTGCATTTATCAAAGAGTTTTGAAAGCTACATGTCTTTAGATATATGAGGACATGTACGAGTTCAACTTACTACGTCGTTGTGACGAGTTATGTCAAAAGTCAGTGCGTAGGTCAGTTCTGAAATCTGTACCAAGTATTGTGTATATTATATCCTACCTAAACCTTGTTGAAACTAAAAAATCAAATTCAATTCTATGGTTGTTTTTACTAAAGGACGACTTGACTCGTTAATTAATTCCGACTGGTTTTACAACACCTCCCATCGTACCTACATCTAATTTGAACAAAAAATTTGCTTAAAATTTATGACGGCGTTGAGTCAATCTAAACGTTAATCCCTTCTACCTGTCTCCCTGGTAAAAATCCGAATTTTTTAGATTCTATTTTGGAGTTAACAAAACTGTCCAAGACAGTAAATAAGACTGTTCCCCTGTCGGGTTTTCTTTTTAAAGACAAGCAAGTTCTTCGTTTTCTCCTTTTATCAATAAAACAACTCCGGTACCAAGGTATATAGATTATAAATGCTCCGGTACATGGTTTTCTGATTCGGATTTTTTTTCTCAAAAAGAGATTTTTCTTCCATTTTCTTCCATTTCCGATAATTCCTTGACTTTTTTTAAACTTCTCTAGTCTAGAATTTCTGGAAAACACTCAAGAAGTATCTACTTCCCTTCGACATTTTTCCTTCCAATTTTTCATCTTTGGCCCTCACTCTCTGTTTCTGTCTCTGGTATCAGAGCTCAAACCTCTTTTTTTCTTAGTAAAGAAATCGTACAGATATCTCTTATCCTCTTTTAAAATAAAAGGTAGCAGAAAAAAATGTGCGTCCCCAGTCCCCGGTAAAGCTTGTTGAGTGCGCTAAGTTGACTTAAAACGTAGGTTTGACTGTTGGATGACAAGTTACTCTCAAAAAGCCACTTTCATGTCGCATCTGCCGTGTGCACAGTCCCTATTTTTCCATTTAAGTCCTATTTTCTGACTGATTGTGAGCTTTTTACGAGAAAAGAGTACATTTTCAACAAAAATAAAAAAGAAACAACAAGACAACTCTCTCTCTCTCTCTGCGAAACCTTCCATTTTTGACTCACTTGACTCACGAGTGTAACACGACAATATATATTTTACTCAAGAAACACTACTAGTAACAGCCAGAAAAACTTTTTTTTTGCTATTTCAAGAAATCATACACATCCACCTCTCTGCCTACATGTACCACAAACATTTATACTTACTCCTATTGAACAAAATTTTAAAATAAAAAAATATTTTTTTCTTACCAGATTTTCTCTTGGCTCTATTTTACTCCTTTCTGAATTGAGTTTCTTTTTAGTTTCTTGGAACGAGAGAGATAGAATGATGACGATGATGATGGTATAATGGTGGTGGTGACGACGGCAGCAGCATCAGCATCAGCATCGGTAGTTGTAGTCGTAGAAGCAGAGACGAGCAGCATTTGGTTTGGTTGGTGGTGTCACCACCATGCAACTTTCCTATCTCATCTTTCCTCTCACTTCTCCCTCGCAAAAAGGAACAACGACAATGATATTCTGTAATATTCCCTCTTCTCACTCGGCTCTCTCTGTGGTGTGATGTGGTGACGGTAACTCTACTACTATTATGCGTGTATGCAGATTGCTAAAAGGAGATATTTTGTGAGAAACGGAGAAGTGAGCGAGGAGCCGCAGCAGGCAGGCAGCAGGCAAGCAGTAGTGGTAAGCGAAGTAAAGAAGATGAAAAGAAACACGGGCGCAATGAAATAAGCACAGACTTGTAGCAACATAATATTTTGAAAGGGAGGAAAATAGCAAAAAGTGAGTGAGAGAGAGAGAGAGAGGAAAAGGAGATGGTGATACGATACCGTGAAAAGATTCTCCACGGTGGTGATGTGAAATGTGTGTGTGTGCCTGTTGTTGTTATTGGGTAAAGCTAAAGTCAAGCTGCTGGAGAGAAGCTACTTCCTTCCCAGTTGCTCTTGAGTCGGCACTCTGAAGTAAAGAAGATGAAAAGAAACACGGGCGCAATGAAATAAGCACAGACTTGTAGCAACATAATATTTTGAAAGGGAGGAAAATAGCAAAAAGTGAGTGAGAGAGAGAGGAAAAAGAGATGGTGATACGATACCGTGAAAAGATTCTCCACGGTGGTGATGTGAAATGTGTGTGTATGTGTGCCTGTTGTTGTTATTGGGTAAAGCTAAAGTCAAGCTGCTGGAGAGAAGCTACTTCCTTCCCAGTTGCTCTTGAGTCGGCACTCAATGCGGACGATGACGACGCGACGCTAGAGACAACACATAAACGTTGTACTGTGAAGAAAAACGGCAATGTGCTTTGCGCGGCGGTGCACTAGGTAAGCTGAGTCGAGCTAGTGCGGGACATTATTTTTTTTGGAGGGGACTAGAGTACAACGCGGGGATACACAAAAAGTCTTTAGCTTTAACGGTCCACAGGTCAGACCTGCCAGGGAAAACTTTATGTGGCTTGACGAAAGTCATAATATATTTTCTGCTGCAGAGAAAGCAGGAATACATTTTGTCAAGAGAAAATCGTAAATTTTGGGGAAACCACAGAATTCTTGGGAATTTTAGTAAATTCTTAAATTAAGACAATAAATTGAAGAAAATCCAGAGTAAAACGGAAAAAGCGGTGTAAATTTCTCCAGAAAAGTTAATAATCTCTCTGTGTGAAGTTGTTACCTGTTCTGTGGTGTTTGTTTGTCTTCCTTAAAAACGATTTGTAACCTCAGGATATTATGGGCATTGTGTGAACTGAATGGGAATGAGACTAGTAAAAAACCTGAGATTGGAATGAAATAGAAAGGAAACTGTAACAATTCGGTTTTCTCCAAGTTAAACAAGTTTTTGTGGCGTGAAATGCCGATGATGAGGTTGACAGCAAAAGGATTTAGAAATGAACCTCTTTTTTTGTTTCTTTCTCCGCTTTTTATTGAAAGCTTGAAAGCTACACGATATTTTGTCTGAAAAGGAAAAAACAGTGCAGTAGTAGCAACAACTACCACCATCACCACTACTGTTACTACTTGTCTATTCAATTGAAATGGAGAACGTGGCATCATCCACGTCGTGATCATCTTCAAACGAGCCAAAAATCAAACAGAATCACTTCAACTTTTTTCTTCTCTTTCTCTCTTTACATCTCCATCTCGCTTTCTCTCCCGTTTATTTTCCCTTCTGCAAACTCAACTGACTGTTGCTCTTTTTAAACAGCCAAAAGAGAGAAAAAAAGGGAAAAAGAACTTTTTACAGTTTTTTCACAATTGAATTGTTCAGAGCCAGAGAGAAAAGGGAAATAAAGCGATTGAGAAAAATAGGTTTAGTGGAAAATAAATAGGAGAGTGATCATCATCATCACCATCATCGTGGTCGGCATTCTCATCCTCCTTCAATTTCTATTCTGTACTGAGAGCTTGTGTCTGTGCATTGCATTCACACACACACACACGACCACTTTAACTCCCCGCCATAATTTAATTGACTCGTACAGAAAAGCAAGTATAACAGCCAGCATTTTTCTAGTAAAGTGGTGTGTACCCTTTTGATGCAACTATTACTATTGCTAACGCAGTTCTAGTTCCACTACAACTAGAGTAAAGGAAATAGTGAACGTGACTGAAATCAGCAAAAAAGAATCTATAACACTTTGTTTTCAACGGAAATAAAGCTGTAGCAGAGAGAGAGAGAGAGAGAGAGAACAAGGTGGGGTGGTTCAAAACAGAGCAAGAGCAAAAAAAACAACTTGGTGATTCCAAAAGGTGCTTCTTTTACTGCTCCTACTACAACAACAACTACTGCTGCTGCTTAACCAGGACTAAAAAATGAGAATAAAGGAATCTCAATTGCGAAAATAATATAAACTGGGCCATTTTCCTTTAATAGACTCGAAAAAAACCAGTGTCTGGGCGATTCTCTTTGGGGAGAAATCTACAAAATAATAATAAAATCTCGGTAAAAATTGTTTGAGACTTAGACAGTTATCAAGCCGAGGAAAGAGAGAGAGAGAGCGAGGGCTTTACGAAGCCTCGAAAAGAAAATTGAAACTATAAAAAAGCGGCTCTTGTTATGCTGCTGGTACACTTTTTTTTGTGCTGCTTGTGTGTGTGTGATACTCAACTACGGACTTGAACTTTACAGTTTTTTCCGCCAGTTTCGTCGCTAGAAATAAAGCAGCTGCCAGCGGGGGGATATAGAAAAAGAAAGCGCATACCATGTACACTCTTATAAAATATTAAGGTAAATCTTTATAGTTACACATCTGCCAGTAAATTTTAAATTGAGAACTTTTTCCCCTGCAGTTTCTCTGCTTTGCCTGATCCAGTTTCTCACTTTGCCCCAAATCTAGTCCCTTTGTATTTTACACAGCCGCGCCTGCTTGTGTAGTTTACTTCGCTACAAAGGAAATGTTATCTTACCCAAGAAAGCATATGCGAATAAGTACACAAAGTACACAGATGTATACAAACATGTGGAAAAATAATCGCCAAAAAAAACGCAAAATAATGTGCGTGAGTACTTGTGTATATATGCGCGCTGGTATAAATGTACATAAACAGCCCAAGGAAAATATCTAATTGGCTAATTCCTGGTTTAGTTTTCGTTTTGTTAAGAAAATAAATGGAGTTTTTGTTTCTTTTTCTTTGCTTGCCTGCCTGCCTGTGTGAACTTTGAGAAAAGTAAACGATGAAAAATAAAATGAAAGTAATGAGAAGCACGTGCTCAGGTTGGCTAATTTTAAGATAATGTGGATGACTGATGATGAGGATGATGTTGGCAGGGAAATAATCATTACCAGCTGACGAGTCTAACAGAGCGAGAGAGAGAGAGTGAGATACATGCACACAGAAAGCTTACAGTAGTATTTTTTCTGTTTGGAAATAATAATTCATTTCTTCCTTTTGTCCTTTGTCATTTTTCACAAGAATCAAAAAAGCAAGAAAATAAATCTAGGTTGTTGTAGTAGAGTTTGTAGGCACGCATCCTTGCATACTCCAACAGAGCAAACTGTACACTTGTATTTTTATTCTCATCACCAAATCATTGCTACGCCAAGTCACATCGTTCGTTATTTTTTTGCGGGAAGCATAATAAGACGACGAAAAATATAAAAGAATTTTTCGGTTTTGATATACCTACTACTACTCCAGTCAGTAAAACAGTTAGAATCCTGTACAACTACTATATTATTGCTCTTCCGTCATCAGTACTGAGGAGAAAAGACACTGTGGTGGAACAAGAAGAACAACTGTTGAGTTTTTGTCAGAAAGCCATAGAGGCATGAATGAAACGGTTGAGAATACCAAACTGCTGCTGCAGTAGAGAGAGAGATGCAGCTTTTCTGTCGCTGTTTTGTGGTCGCGCGTAATAATAAAGAAATAATAAAAAAGGGAAAGAGAGAAACAAACCTTTACATCTTTTTCTTCTTATTATTTTTGTATCTAACGTGGCTCCTTCCCGGCACTCACTCTCATGAGAGAAATATCTTGTGAATAAACAGTAATATTTAAGAAAAATGCTTTTGGCATTCCTGATCTATTTTCCTGTGCATCTTCCGAAAGAAAGATTATTATGTTATCAGACATGGTACGAAGCAAGCATTATTATTATTATTATCATCATATTTATTTTTTGCTCTTGTGTGGGAGTGACTCTCTCTCTCTCTCTCTCTGCGAAGAAGAGAGTAGAGTGGATTTGATGGGATATTACATTTTCAAGTGGAATCTGTGTGTGTGTGCCTATTACTACTTCATTTTCAAGTAGTAGCAGTTGTTGTAGGTCTGGTTGTGTGGCTAAATTATATGACGGAGTATGTGTGCGTGCAGGCAGAGATTTTACTATTGTTTTTTTCTGCAAAGATTTTTCCATATATCTACTTGTCTAGGATATATAGGAAGACACAGGACGTATGCCAAGTCAGAATAGTAGTTCGTTGCTGATGTATAAAATAAAATGTAATCCCAAAGTTCCCATTACTCTCATTCCGTGTTCCTGTGCGAGTCTCTCTCTTCATTGTAGCAACTCTCTCTCCCTCTCTCTCTTTCTGCTCTACTTGAACCGGGGTCGGGGTCGTGTGTGCAAGAAATTAGTCTCTTATGGGCATTATTGTTTTTGCATGTCGACATGTCTCCCGTTTTGCTGTTATTGCAGCAGCAACTCCAAAGTTTACACTACTGTTCTCTGTGTGACTAGCTTTATACTCAGGGAAAAAGGGACACTTTGAAGACAATGTCAATAATACGCGCCGTATGTTTGTTATCCTCGGAACTACTACTACTACGTACTCGGAAGCAAAACTGTACTCTCAGGGAAACACAAGCGTAAATTATGGAGAGAGAGCGTTAAAACGAAAAATAATAAGGTCAAAGGTCATGGAATAATGGGAGAAAAACGGGTGGTACAGGGATCTCAAAGCTTTTTACAAGTTTCTCAATGCAAATTACGGCGTAGTACAGTCGTCGATTATGTAATCATTTTTATAAAAAATGCAACGGGAAATGGCAAATTAGAAAGCTGTTTAAATATTTGATTTCTAAACGGGGGTAATTACATTTAAAAAGTTTATAGAATTCCTCGTTTTGTAACGTCTCACAAGTTGCAAGTCACAAAGGGGATCAGCACAATTATGTGACCCGTTTTTCAACAGACTTTTATTTGTATAATTTATTTAGTCACATCCGGTGTGACTATTAATAATTTTTAACTCTATCTCTAACTGGTTGGTTGCAAGCTAGTATTTACCCCCTGAAATAAAATGTATGTCGTGCTCGTCAAGCATCTAAAATGTGACCTTTATCTTAAAGTAGAATGTGGGATATTGATTACAAGGCTAAAACACGATAGGCGGCCATCCATTACCAGTTTTTGATCAGGTGGAAAATTAATTAATCACCTACCTGGTGTCTCACTTCACCCCAGATACCTCCAAATGCCGTTTATGTGCCTACAATAAGCTACACTGCGTACATATCATATGGCATGATGGGATAGCAGGTGTTTTATTTCGTGTTTTTACTACATACTTTCTCGACAGACACATTATCGGTTTTCATAAGATACATTAGCATTATATTTTTTCCCAGAACCACGAATACCACGCGCGTGTGTAAATTTTGTTTTGCTCTATTTTCCCTCGTCGGACCGGCTGACTGCCAGTCGAGAGGAAACAATACGGGAACAAAACCACACAGACATAAATTTTCTTCTTTTTTCCTTCTTCTTCTTCTTTCGTCGCAACAATAAGTTTGTCTGAAGGAGAAACGGCAAGGATCAAATTAATAAATAATGATGATGGTAGTGTGACGACGATAATGGTGGTGACAAGAACGCAATACAGCGTTCGGTCTGGTGACATGCTGGGCTCAATGGCATTCTGAGAATCTCAGTGTTAATTTTTCCTCCTCTTTGTCTCTCATCGCTCGTTTTTCTAACTAATAATAAAGTCAACAAAACAGTGAGGAAGGCGACCGAGAGAGAGAGAGAGAGAGAGAGAGAGAGTGGGAGCTAAGCCATTAAGCTGGGTATATACACTTCTCTCCTTGTCTACAAGCCAGCACGTACGCACAAGTCCACAAAGAGGGTAGTTTATTAACCAAACCCAAAAACGACATATTGTCAATAAAAAACGACGTTTCCATGCTGACTACACACACGTACAAAATAATATGACAAACGTTTGTTGCGAAAACCGGATAAGAACCAACGAAATAGTAACAATTTTCTTTTCCTTCCCAGAAAAAAATGATACAACGCTGAAATGGAGGCACAGCGTTTTCCTTCTTTTTCTTGACTGCTGTTGCCAAGCCAAGTGTGGCAGTAATAAAGAGCCCATTAACAAGATCTTAATTTGTTTGCCGGGTTGCCAGATAATATAGGTAGTTGCTGGTAAGCGGTTAGAGACGTAAGACGTAGAGCGAACTGTATGACTGCACACTCCGCGTCGTTTAGTGTGTACTTCCTTTCTGCCACTACAGCTTAAAGCTGCTCTGCTCTGCTGTGGTTTTAATGATAACCAAAGCCAAGTTGAAAGATAGAGTAAAGCAGTAAGTAAGGGGGTGCGTATGGCGTTCGCGTGATGATGATAATGAGGATGAAGTCGTCATAATAATAAGCCAAGTCGTAAATTAAATGACATAACGATGGTGATGATGATGAGGATGACGATGATGGGGCGAGAATAATAACAAGTTGTAAAACAACACATGCTCTTTCATAGGCGGCTTCCTTTGAAACGAAAGGGAAAAAACGGGATGTAGAATAGTAATAATGGTTATGTCGCCAGGAAAGAAAAGAAAAAAAGTTTCTTGGAATGCAAAAGTACGGAACTAATAGCCGCATTTGAGTTTAAGTAAAAGGATTATGCTGAATGCATTATGCATGGAGTAGTAGGTAGAGAGAAAACAACAACTGTTTTCGTCAATCACGTTTAACTGCAGAAACAATGTTGCACTTTTGTTTTTCTTGTTACCTGGATTACTGCACTGCTTTCCTGCCTGGTGTCACGCGGCGAGCTTTTGTTACTAGGGAGTTGTATTTCATATGGGAAGGAAATGAAGAGGAAATTTATATTAAAAACAGGTGCATAAGAGAAATAATAAACTCCTTGGAATTTTTTTCAGGGAAAAGTGGGCTATTAATAGGACCATTGGGAATAGGCTATAATGACAATGATTGGACGTAACAAGAAGGAATTCATTAGTAATTTAGGTCGCGTCTACATAAAAACTTGTAAATTCTCATATAACCCCATAGTGTAAAACAAAAGCAAAGAAACATAATACAATACTAGTGCCAACCAAGTGTCAAGTTTCTCAAGGAG
Organism: Callyntrura guangdongensis; assembly: GCA_027744295.1. Classification (NCBI taxonomy): domain Eukaryota; kingdom Metazoa; phylum Arthropoda; class Collembola; order Entomobryomorpha; family Paronellidae; genus Callyntrura; species Callyntrura guangdongensis. The sequence continues at coordinate 3,133 of JAHZNB010006683.1, read as the reverse complement.
ACATACAAATTATAAAAATAAATAAAAAATGGTTTGTGTATAAAATAATTTTACACTCAATTACGGCCTACTATTTTATAACAAAAACATGGTTGACCTGTTGTCTTACAACGAGACAGCTCGTAACCGTCTTAACTGACGTGGGATTACATTACTTTACTTTTTCTCCTTCTTGATTTGACTTGATTTTGTTCGAATTATTCGCTACTGTCGTGGTGTAAAATATTTTAAACAATTTTGTTTAATGGTTTCATGTTTCCGTCAAACTTTAGGTGGAATGCAGGAGAGCTCGTCATCTGATAACAACATTATCGTTGTCTGTCTGTCAGCAAAACAGCGTTGCAATCTCGGCAGATAAAAAAAAAGAGTTTTGCAAATTTCGTAATTGTGTTATTTTCGTCACATGTTATTTGGTAAGCCTTTCGATATTGTCTGGTTGGTCTAACTTAGGACCCTATGATGTGAAGAATGATTTCAACGCCAGAATAAAATATCTTAGTCGGATGGAAATCACGTTACACTTAGATACCTCTCCTTCTACACTTCCGCTTTAAAATAGTTGTGGACAACACTTAAAAATTTGTAAAAAATTTCCAACGCAGCCTGTGCAAGTTTACACATTACACATGACTACTACCACCATTACCTTGCAGCGTACCCTGAAAATGACACCCATAACTTACAGTCACCGGCAGAGAGAGTAATTTTTTATCCCCCCAAAAAGCCAAAAGTCTCCCAAAAAAGTTTCTACTCCCATTTAAAATTTTATCTCCATTTTTTGCCATGATACATTTTCCCTGTAAAACTTTATCATTTTATTTTGTAATTAATTACGCAAAAAGAATAAATAATGAGCTTTATAAAAAGAAGCAACATTAAAAGCATGTGCCCTTTTTTGGTCTTTCCACTTTTCTTTGCTGCCTTCTCCATAATGCTGCCGCTTCCATTTCATTCGGGAAGTTGTGTACCCAAAAAAAGATACTGCAACCGCATTCCCATATTATTCCACCATTACTACTACCACTGCTGTACTGTCACTGTACGAACCACTACAGCATAAAAAATGCAAATCTTTCGAGATGAAAAAGCAAACATGTGTTGTGCTTTTCTACTTTCCAAGTTTGCTTAAAAGTGCATTTTCTCTCTCTCTACTCTACTGGCATTTTGCATTGTATAAAGTGGGGTTTAAAAAATATCATGACGACGATGACGATCATGCGATGATACTGCGAATGCATGGCATAATGGTAAAACAACAACACACAAGTCAGTTAATGCGTAGTATTTTACCCTTGTTTTTGATATATCCTCCCTAACCAGCTATTATGTGAACTTTTAAACCCACTCGGTCTCTCTCTCTCTAGACCCTGTATATGCGAACGCATTTGTCGCTAGACGATGTAATGGAAGCAGGAGTTGCAAAGAGACATATTATAGCTCTCAAAAGCATTTTTACCCTTTTTAGCATCTCATCCATTTTCAACAAAATCCAACAGCCAAAGCAAACAAAACAAAGCTCTCTCCGTCATATAACCTTACAGAGATACATAATGTAACAACTTTTTTTTCTTCTTTTTCTCACTCACTTGTGCCATTTTGCTGGTTGTTATGGCGTAACGTATATAAAAAATGTGACGTATAAAAGATCAAGTGTGTTCACGAGTAGCAGCGTCAGTTGCCAGTTGCATGGCACACGACGCGCGAGGCAACAACCAACAGCCAGATAGGAAGGGAGAGAGGAAAAAGAGCAACAAACAAACAACTTGTTTTTTTGTCAGATAGTTTGTTCATGGAATAAGAGCGGATTTTCTGACAATGACGAGGATGACAGTGGTGGTCTTTGGTCTGTGTTTGTGTTGTTGCCGTAACTGTTGTTCCGTTTGAAAAGAAAAAAAAGTAAACTAAACTCTTTACTTTGCAGTACTTCGTGTCTCGTTTAATACACTTTGGTGGATGGTTCTTAAAACGAACAAGGTAAACTTTAAACATGATAGGTGTCACGGAAGATATTGAGTTGATGTCTGTTGGAAGAAATCAGTCAGTTTTTGAGAATTCAAAAGAAAATGGAGGAAAGTGATATTTTTTAAACTTTTCTAACATGAAAATCGCTAAAACTTAAGGTTAAATGGTTGAAATAAGTAAAAAATTTGGTGGAATAAACAGTTATTGCGTAACTATAGCTGCCTGTCACCTCAAGAAGAAACCTTGTTACCCTTGTACAACTTTTTAAGACCTTTCTGCTATTTTATGTATTATGCATGCCCACTACTCAAAAATAAAAGGCTCGTCGACGTCGTCCGAACAAAAAAAGTGGAGATTTGAAGCGAGGAAAAGCAACAAATGTTTTTCGTCTTTTTTCTCTATTTCTGTTACTTTCCGTGTTACTTTATCTCTTCTCGTTACCCAAAATCAAAAGTAAAACTTAGTGGGTATGAAAAAGTATACCCAACTAAGTTTTTAGGTGTAGAATATCGAGTAGATGAATAAAAAGAGTACAAAAGAGACAAAAAGTATTCCGATCGTTTTTCACTTTTTTCTCGTCTGACAGAGAAATAGACTCTGCCGGGCGGGCAATAAACGGCGCAATATAATTTTTCGTGGAGCGAACAGCATCACGATAAAAAAAGTGCAAGGAAAGTACAACAAGAGAAACGGAAAGTGTAAAAATAGGAAAGTGAAATTGAGAAAAGAGGAAAAAACAAAGTGGAGTAAGTTGTGCGTAAAAAAACAATCAGAAGAAAAGGAAAAGCAGAAAAAGAAAAGAAATTGTGCGTTGGTGGTTTAGTGATACTTGGTTGAATTGGTTGGTTGTATTATGTTTTTGTTTCACGCCGACAAGTAAATTTGTTAGGACTAGTCTGGTAACTATACATGCAGGTACATCACTGTCCAATACATTTGATTAGCAACTTTGACTCAGATTTAGTGTTAAAATTATAAATTGACATTATTTCCAATTTTGAAAATTTCATACCGTATTAAACCGAAATTACCATTTTCCCGTAAACTAGTGAGCAAAGTACTTATTTCTATTTCAAGTTTTCATTTTTTTAAAGAAAATTCATTCATCATGGCCAGGTTACTCCAGCGCCTAAAGTAGTGTGTAGGTAATAGGCAAAACTGTGTAGCTCGA
>JAHZNB010006682.1:0-65847 GCA_027744295.1 Callyntrura guangdongensis | reverse complement strand
CTAGATACGCTCTATCAAAGTTTGGTTAAAATTTTAAAAAACTCCAAAAAAACGTGACCTTCTGAAAATGTAAAAAATTTTGTCTTTGGTATAGATTGCCACCATTCTTCACCAAAACCATCTCATGCCAAGCGTAGCATATCATTGGAAAGCTAAAGAAAAGCTCTATCGACTGCTATGGTTTACATGCACAGTGACTTACATTCATAAGAGATATGGCTAAACGTAGATGCGTCAATAAATTTGGTTAGCCCCTCGTAATGTGAATTTTGGCAAGGGACATAAATAAAAGATATCATTACGTTTACGATGACGGAAGGGAATCATGAGCAATTTCAGTAATTTCAAACTCATCACTTTCGTCAGACGAATTCACAAATCATCCCCTGTCATTTAAAAAGCTTTTTCCCCTTCTCTCCCCTGTGAAGCAGCGCACTTGCAGGTTTAATGTGCATGATGCTGGTGGTATAGTATACACAGCCTACAGACAAATCATTAACCACCTTGATGATTCTTCCCAACAAAATGGAAGTATGATTTTAAAATTAATCCTCAATTCTACCCAGAAAAGCATTATAAGAAGTTACTGTCCAGTCAACTGTTCAACATTACTATCAACTATAATAATATCACCACCCCGCAGTATTATGTAGAAATGTGCAATGAATTTAAAATTAGTTTGTGCATTTTTTGTATACACATCTTGGTTGGTGGTAAACATAACGCTTCTTTAATATGGGCTACTGTTGGTGCCGGCACCATTGTTACTTTTTATTCTACCTTGTTGAGTATTTCAAATTCAAAGATTCAGTAGCAGGAAGGGAGTCTTTCACTCTTATTGCAGTGCATTTATCTAAAATACTCGGTCATGAGTGAGGCCACCCTCCTCCTTTTGTTAGCATAATAACAAGGGGTCTTTCAAAGTTCAAATTCATCTTTTCACATAAACATACTAACAACAATAATATGATGTAATCTAGCCATCTCTCTCTTTCTCTCTCCCTTTTTTACGTTCCATTCTTCTCGTAAACTTATATAAAAGAGATGCATTTTATTTTCACATTATAAAGTAATACGAACTGGTAGCGTTAAAACTTGCTGGTATAATCGGGAACGTCTCTCTGCTGCTATGGTTGTTTCGAAATGTACCAAAGACGATATAGCGATGGCGTTGGACAAAGTAAAACCCAAATAAAATCTCTATTCGGATGCCATAAAAAACGGCGCAAACCACGTGATGAAAAGCTTGTTCTCAAGATGGTCATACTCATCCTAATTTTAGCATACAGTATTTCCAGAGATAGATACGTTTATTGCATCCACGCAAACAATACAATATTAACATCCATATCACACAAAACGAGCTTACGATTAGTTTATGAAAAGACTGCTCTACGCCAAAAAGAAGTAGAAAGTAAATGAATAAAAAAGTAATACAATGGAGATATCCATTTTGAGATAAAAGAATGACAAGATACCACAGCAAATGAAGGAACAGATGTAAACGCATATAGTCATTATGTTCATCTACAAACATCAGGTTATTACTGTCAGTCATGTCATTAATAGAAAATGCTCTGTTGGATTCATATTACAATGATCACACCTATTTTTTCCTCCTATCAACCTTTAGAATCATGACAATTATTGCAAGCTGGCCTCCTCATTGTACACAATTGCCAGAAACGTGCAGAGAGCTACCGAGCTTAATTATATTTTTCAGTTTCTTATACTTTACCACCACCGATGAACCTACACAAGTAAAAAATAACTTGAATTTATTTCAGTGGTAACAAGTAGGTAATTATTTTCTGCTGCGATTGGATTACGCATGTGCAGGTATATGAGCACTACTTATTAAAGCTTAGAGAAGGCTAATAAACAATCACAAATTTCAATAACTGTTTCCTTTATCAACAGTTAATATAATGGCTGTCTACTCCGCTGCCGTGTACAAAGTGAAGTCGAGGAACAAGATGATTTGCTACCACTAATAGATTGCTTTTCTCTGACTTAATATGGAAGAGAGAAAAAACGAATTTCAAAAGTCTGCCATGAAACAGCCTTGCTGACTAGACTTTTGCGCAGCACACAATTGAATTCCATAAAGGTGAAAAGATCAAGTTAAAAAGTTAGCATTAATTGGATATTATCGACGCCAGCCGAAATTTTCTTTATTCTATCTCTCTCTCCTGTCGTAACCGACGCGACTTAAATATTATATATTAATAGTATTTATACATATTAGTAGCTCCGAGCATCAAACAGACTACAACAGCTAGCAGCTCATCATAATAATTCCGTCACTGTGAAAACATGAGAGAAACAAACATTGTAAAAACACTTGGGCGAGAATGCTAAATAATGGGCAGTGTGCATCATAAATCCTTTTCGTGGGTTTTTTTCTTCCATTACGGCTCTTCCTCTCCATCTTTCCCTCTCTCTCTCTCTCACACACACCATTTCATATCCTCCTGGCATTAAATATTGTTTTGGTGGCTCATTTCTTGGTTGTTTTTGAATGAACTGTAGTTTACCACTAGTCGATAAAATTTCGGCAAGCTACTTACTCAGACTCCCCTTGAGTTATCAAAAAAGTAAAGCCTTGTCTTCATTGTTCAGCATGATAGCGTGCTTAATAAAAACGAGTACAATGGTAGTAGTAGTTCATATGGCAAGAAATGAATAAAAAAGGCCAGATACATTGGGAGACACAGACTCAACCTGCATTTGAATGGAAATCGTGAGTTGAACCCTCATCTCAAAGGTTGCCGATCACTCGTAATAAGGTGAGCGGCTGGAGCTAATGAAAAGAGTGAATCTCCCATGATGCTTTCAAGATATCCTCACTACTCCTTTCATTATAACAGCTCAAAGACTACAATGATCACAATGAAAAAAATACCTGAAGAAATGACTACACGTATCAATTGTTAAATGTTTGTTACATTCTGTGTCTCTCGGTACTAAAAATATGGTTTTAATTGCGTCGCTGATTTTACTTTTCTTTTCATACATTAAATGCATAGTCAACGCAACGTACATAGTCAAGTCGGCATTTCACCTTTTTTATCATCCTGCGTGCGTGTGTAGAAAAGTGGAAACAGACTCACTGCCACATTCTTAACGTAGAGCAAATAGTAAATCAATCTTTCCGAGTGATCCGCCATTAAAATTAAAACTTTGGAATGAGATGGCGCCGGTTCGTTTTTTGTTTACCATTTTGGAGGAAAACAAACAAGATTCCTTCTGCATGTCTGAAACGCTTTGACCTTTACATCTTCACCTTTTCCCAAAAACAAACAGATTTTGAAACGTTTCAATGTGGATGTTTGTAACGCTTGTTCATTTAGACGCAGAAAAGGTAGATCATTTGATTACATTTGAAACGTAAAAAAAATTAAACAAAAGGAAAGCTGTATGTTGTAAGTGTCTAAAGCTTTCAGAAAAAGTTGGTTGATATTTTTCCCAATTGAAATTCAATATTTACCAAAAGATCTATTCATAATCCATGTATTGTTCTCTAAATCACTGTTGTTCACTTCAAGTGCAGGGTGTTAGGCCGTTTGTATTATGCAACCAAAACCCTGAAATTATGATTCTCCATGAATAGATGATAGATAGATTTCTACAAAAACTAAATAATCCTGGTGGGGTGGGATAGTTGTATTTTGTCTTTTTTATTATCTACTGTTTGGTAAATAGCGAAAGCTGTTCTACGCGTACGAGATTGTCCTTCCGTCTGTCTGTCTATATTTTTGTCTTTTTTATTATCTACTGTTTGGTAAATAGCGAAAGCTGTTCTACGCGTACGAGATTGTCCTTCCGTCTGTCTGTATATTACTTTCAGTTTATCTCTTGTGTAGCTTTTCATTACTAACTACAATTTGTGATATAAATTTAAAATTATTTAAACTTAAACATGATAAACTACGCAAATTCGAAGTAAACTGACTATAATCTAGTTGAGAGTGAATATTGCCATTAGACATTGTCCCTCGTCTGGCATAAAAGCAAAACTTCAGTTAAGCCTTTTCGGGTTTTTGTTCGTTCAAAGAACTCGAGTTGGAAAAAGAAAGAAGGGATGTTCACTTAATCAGTACTTTTATGCTTTGAAAGTAAACTGCCACTTTCTAAACTTTTCAGGTCCGCGAGTTTGAAAGCAGAAAATCTCGACAATGGGTGTGTGGATGTCGCTGCCGACAAAACTAGTACTGATAAAAGACTTGAGATAAAAAGTAATACATTTTCTTCCAAACAGGTATTTTATATGAAACTGAATTGTTTCAGTTTTCATGTGCAATATAGAAGTGGGGAGAGAAAGGTGTGTGGTGTGCGCATATCACACAAAAGAAATCAAGCTCCCATTATCCCTATTGATCATCATCATCATCCATCTACACACATCTGCATCCATTACCACAGACAGAATAAAAATGATTATTGCATGAATAGATACACGTGAAATAACGGATATGCACTTCCTTTTGTGCCACCACCGATCAATTGGACCAAATACAATGTGCAACACCCATCACACTATCCAGAATCCAGATGCTTCGTTCTCAGAAAGATGTCGATTTTTATTTTATCCCACTTTTAATAAACTAGATCGGTTAAAAGTTTTACCGTTGGTAATTAATTTGTATGTTTGCACTCTAATGGGAAAAATGTATACTATGCCCACCCTCATCAAAACTTGATAACGGGGTATAATGACAAAAACTGAGTACTAACTCGTAAGCGCGCAAAGCATTATTAATAGAAGGTCTATTTCACAGGAGAGAAAAATCAAAATCTGTTGAAAACAGTGAAATTTCGAAAAATAGCTGCCAATAAGTAACACAAGTATAAAATAGGGCAGTTACAAAAGGAAATCATTTCATATTTATAATGGTTTTAGAATGAAAGGTTACATTTTGTTCTTCAGTCAGGCCATTAGGTCTTCTTCAAGACAACATGGCAAATGCGCGTGTTCATTGTACAAAAAACTTAAAAGTTGTAGGGGAATTTTTAGAATGAAAGGTTACATTTTGTTCTTCAGTCAGGCCATTAGGTCTTCTTCAAGACAACATGGCAAATGCGCGTGTTCATTGTACAAAAAACTTAAAAATTGTAGGGGAATGTGGAAAACTTGGGAAAGAAAGTAACTGGGAACATACCAAAAAAGAAGAAAATGGAAATGGTGAAACAGAGAGAACATGTATAGCGTATGTATATCTATATCCATGTGAATCTTTCCCGAATCTTACAAAGGGATGCAACGAGCAACGACACCAACATGTACTTTCAAACTTGTCTGGATAATATGAAAATATAATACTATATACTTTTATATGTCTAATGTATCAGCACAGTAACTATTTCTGGATATACTCAAACAAACTCCGAATTGAAGAGAACCCCAAAAAAAGATAATGCATTAACGGCAGCTGTACTTGCAGTGTTTCGGTTTCGTCACGTAACTAACCAAGACGGCGTGCAAGAAAGGACTGAGTCTCCTGGGAAAGTTCCTAGGAAGCCATTATTCAATGTTACATACCAAATTCCTGTAATAAGGCATACCCATATAAACAAACCAAAAAACCATTTTCTCCGACAATTGTGGAGAAAATGGATACACACAACGGGAAACGAGACTCGTTCTGTTGGGCAACTCAAAGTAGTACATTGCTTGAGATACTACAGCACAGTTTTCGGAAAGAAGAAGTAAAATATAACAGCATTAAAATGATGCCATAACATATTTCACTGCCAAAACTCCCTTTCGCTACGACGACACATTTCCCTTCGAATGAGTTTAGAGAGATGTCTTGAAAATCCCTTTAATAAAAGAAAGTAAAGGCATTCATAAGCGTAAAACGCCTTCAAATATTCCCGTACCAACAATTTTGAACGATGAAATGAAAGAATATCAATGTAAGTTCCCCTATTTCTAATTCCTCACTTGCGTGGTTTTTCATTTTACCTGTTACTGAGGAATTTGAATAAAAAGTTTTTCTGTGGAACCTGAAACTCGCTACAGTTATATTCACTCCAGCAAACAACCTTACGAGAGAGGGAAAAACAATATATTATTTTTAGTCATAGGTAAGTAAGTACACAGAACGCACTTGATTGAAATTACCATTCCGCAACAAAGTTAAAGAAAAAAGAGAGACATTGATACTTCGACCACCCGGTTGCGCAGAGAGAATTTTTAAGCAGTAAATGGAACTTCGTCACAATTTGATTTTACTTTGACAGCAAAACCTTTGATTTCTTGCAGATGGTATGCTCATTAGTCACATATCAATCTTTCTCACAGTGAAACGTAAATTTTCTGTTACTCATTACTACATGGGGCATGAATATTTCGAAATATTAAAATCAAAGTTTACTTTAACTACGTAAAATCTCAATCAAATTAGACCAAATACAAATAATAAATATATTTTTGATTCAGGACGACTCTGCAGACATTAGAAATTTTAAAAACCGTGTAATAATTCAGTTGATTCTGTCAATACAACCAGGAGGGAGAGGAATCTGTTTTTTCTTCAGATGTAATGCTTTCAAGACGAAAGAGAGGTTGCAGAAAAAATAAAACATAATATAAAAAAGACGCAATCCATTCACTATCACACTTTACTTCCACCACCACCAAGCAGTTTTATTCTGCTTTTGACCGAAAAAAGTGTCAAGTCAGTGAGTGGATACTGGTCGCGTGCGATGGGCGTGGAGGCAAAGGAAAAGAGGCGTCTCCAAGTCTCAGGACGGAGGAAGGACGGCCGAGTTACAACGAATGTTAGAGCGTTTCACTCGGAACAAAGCTGCTACCCTTTGTGGTGATCCTCATCCTACCCTCAGTAATAAAAAACAACAAAGCGAGACGTGTATTCACACATGCCGGAGATACTCATCCATACACTAAAATAGAGATTCTCTTTGCCTGTGTGAACGTTCCGCTTGTATCCAACACGAGTAACAGCATTTCACAGGAGAGAATCTACAATGTACGCACCACCACCACCACCGCACCGAACAAGTAAATGCATTATTTCATTTTTATTTTTATTACTATGCTAAACGCAGAGTGTTATGCTGGGAAGGGAGAACTGTACAGTGGTGTGGGTTTTGGTTTAACATTTAGGAAAGAGCACCTCATTCACGGTTCACCTTTCCGATACAGTGTAAGTACTAGGATACGAGCTAATGTTGTCGAAAAGCAGTGGGATAATGTGGTGGTGGTGGTAGTGGGGTTGGTAAAGTAACACAGAATACCTGTCACTATCATCGTCATCATGTAGAATGGAACGATATTCTCAACTGGTTGAGTGAGTGAGTACACATGTGAGTTACCACCATTGTACTCTATTACGTTATCAGTTACAAAATGAAAATGAGGCAGGAGCAACATCTTTTCTATTCGTCATCATTATATAAAACAACTGCAGCAGCTCCTTGGACTCTTTATTATTAAGCAAGAAACTGAATGCTCACAACCCTCCTCAGTCACTGGGATTATAATTGTCTGTAGGAAACAGCAAAAAGGTGATTATTGACGACGACAACCACAATAAGACTAAGTTGACTTGGTCTCAATCACATGGGAGTTATTTTTATGGTGACTTGTTCATTTAATCAGATAATTTGTCGAAGAGATTTGACGTGCTAAATTATTGCCCTCGTGAGTAATTGTGACAAGAAACAACAAAGAGGCAGTCAGTTGGCTCGGGATCGTCTCAGCGTATTGTTGTCAAGTGTAATGGGGAAAAACTAATTTCGGTGACAATTTCGAGAAAATATCGTCATTGACTTCATGTCAATGGGATGTAATTCCGCATTTTTAACCACATATTGAATATTTTGGAAAATTCCTGCAATACCCCAGCTCATGTTTACAAGCTTTCCAAGAAAGTTTAATAATGTGTTACATGAAGTGACAATTGGAGCTTTTTCAAATTTGTTGATGCTGCGATAGTTGCCAAGCGTTAAAAGATACATTGTGCAGAAAAGAAATTAAATACCACAATTTCAAACTCACAAAATCCACCTTCAGAAACTACGGCACAGTCTGACGAAGTATAATATGCTTTTGTTTGAATAAAGTGACAAATGTGGGAAATGCAAAATCATGCATAAATTCTAATATTGAAATGTATAGGGAAAACAATCAGCCATGGAGGGAGATGCCTGGGTGCTTTCCTTTCTTGAGGCAGAAAGCCGATTACTACAAGGAGGATGTCGCAAAAAATGTCTCAGTCTTTTGAAGACTCTTCGCGATCGTCACTTGGATTTGCCCGGTTAGTGTGTCTTTTTTCCAGAAATTTGTGCTAATGCAGCTAGTAAACACATCACCGCTTGGAAAAGTCTCTTTAGAAATTTAGTGTTTCAATATTTTTCTTAATTGTACATTGTTAAAGGCAATCCCGTAACATCGTATCACATGAAGACACTCTTGCTTTATGAGTGTGAGAAACATCCCCGTGAAGTTGAATGGGATGAGCCCTGTCTTGGAGACAGGATCAATGGAATCCTTCTACAGCTCATTTCATGCTTACAGTGTCGGCGATGCCCACACTATTTTTTGCCCAACTTGGATCTGTTCAAAGGCAAGTCCCCCAGCGCACTGGAAAACGCTGCCAAACAGGCATGGCGTCTTACACGTGAGCTGTTGACAAACACCAGGTCACTCGAAAAACTTTAAGGCAACTATTGTATTCAGTTACAAGCATAATTATTTAAATAAGGAATGATAACCAGGCTACCAAGTTATTGCAATCAATAACAGGAAAATCAGTAAGTAAACAATAGTATGTTCAAGAGGATCAGTATGGAATACAGCTTAAAATGTAAACGTAAATCACTAACGGTAATTACTGTTTCAAGTATTTGTGTAGTATTAGTTCTAGAAAGTGTAACTAATATAGCATTAAAATAAATATTGAGTGTAGTTTATAGTGTTTTGACTACTTTGCTCTCTCTCTCTGCCTACATGTACACCAATACTTGCATAATATTACTATTGTTACTACCTATTTATAACTCATTGCCGGAAAGAATTTTTTGTGTAATCGACTCTATTGCTATAACCAGAGGGTTGAAAGGTTGAGGAAAAAGTTGTCAATTTTGTCCAAAGAGTACTTGCCAAATTTTAAGGTATATGCGCAGACCCAGTAAACAATAAAGTTTTAAACTATAATATTTGTGTGTAGAAAGCAACACTTGTTCCCATTTTCATTCATTTCCAAACAACCCATAAACTTATACAAACAGATCGGAAAAACCTTCGAACATTAGCATAATTACAAACCATATATAAAAAACCATAACTTTGACTGTCCTGGAAATCACGTTTCATTTCAAACTACATACATGTGAGGAAAAACTTATATCAAAACAAAATCTAATTACTGCCCATAACGATTAGTACTTCAATCAAATTACATATTGTATTCATTTACCAGCTATATTGGATATAATTAATAGAAAAATATCAATTTAACTGCTTAAAGACTAATGACAGCAAACCCAGCCACTCATACATTGTACCAAACATGGTAACGTTTTACACATGTGACATGATTCGCGTGCCAGGACTGCCGTTCATGGAATCAGTGTTTCCCCTAAGTATCTGTTACATTATGTGCTTTTAAATACCAAAGTAAAAAAGTACGTATATCCCTTTCTATAACAAGTCCAGATTCCCTTCACCCTTGATTATGAGAGATGCTACCAGGTAATAATGTCAAGAAAGCATGTAACGCGCCAGACAGAAGACTAACATTGTATTGTTATTACCTACCTATGTTTATGTTAATGTGTACATGTCTGCAACCCCTAAACACAGAATTTAAATGTTCATTTTCTACGAAAGCTCAAAACCTTGACAATAATTACTTTAGTGTTGTTTGTACATACACTATGCCATGGTCAACAAACTACACACGAATGAAGTAGCCATTAAAATTTATTGAAAAGCTCGTAATAACATAACCACCACCACCACCACCGTTATCGTATTCGTTTATGCTGCCAGTTGCCAGCTTCTCTAGTGTCCAATGTTTACTGTGTGTACGATGCGTGAGGAACGCAATAATAACCAACCCCCTTTCTAACAAAACACCACTACTCCATTGGTTTACTCATAAATATTCATAAACTATCATCAATATTTCCAGGAAATGACATAGAGAACAACTCAATTTTTTTAGAATGTACGTCTCACGTGGAACACATTTTTGTTGATTTTAAAAGAATGACTAGGATAAAAACGTTAATTCATCTAAAAAAGTCTCTATGGGTGCACGACGCCAGAACAAGGGAACATCAAGAAATTTGTAAGCGCTGTTGTTATGATGGGGATAATAAAAAAGCATTCCTCTATTTCATTTTTTAAAAAACGTGACAAGACACAAGATTGAGATAAATTTTGCACCAGAGAACGACAGAGAATAAAAAATGTTGCGAATGCTTACAGAGAAGACAAATTTTATTTCATCGGATGGAAGGAATAAATACACGATTATAGAAAGCAAAACTGCAGACTGAGCGTTGAACAACATCATCGGAAGGAATCTATTTATGCTTAGTACAAACATGGTTATTTGGTTGAAGTAGTTCTTTAAGAACGTAAGCGGATGTTGATTAACAAGAGCAAGGCACTACGATACATACACCCGTTTATAAATACATTACTGTGTGCCTGAGTCACGGCTTAGTTCCCCCTTTTTCGTTTTTTCTTGTCGTTTTTGTTGTCCACTAATTCAGACAAATGGCTCCTCTACTCGCAACAAATTGATTAGAAACGAGCAGGGGATCCTCGTTTTCTCTTATATATATATATACAATAAAGTGATATAACTCAGCTAGATCAGTAGTAGTTGGTAACATGGTAGCAAGGAAACATACATTGGCATTTTGCTGTGTTTACCCAACTAGAAGCAGCAACGGGATCGGTTTCAATTGCATTTTCGTACCATTATACATAAAAAAAGACGAGAGAAAGCGAAAGAATCAAAATAAAGTACGACATCAACGAACGAAGAGAAAAACCATCTATGAGGCTAAAGAAGAGTAAAGGCACGATGATGATGCTCCCCGACTTTTTATATCTTGTGTGGTGCTGCACGGAAGGCAAAAAGGCACAAAAAGCTGTGTAGAGGGATTCATGCCCTTCCCAACTTTCATTTTCTTTGCCGTTCCATTTGGCCAGTCACGGCCGTCAAACGGAGTCAGTGTACGGAATAGGACAATCTAATAATGTACCCTGTAAATGGAAACATCCCTCGCTTTATAATACCATTTCACCCCAAATAACACCATACATTATGATTACCATCGTCCCAGTAGCAACGGTCTGTCATAATGACAGTCATAATGATTGTTCCACTTCAGCTGGTACCAATTATTGCTCCAGTACACAAGAAACCAGTATACGCACATTTGTGCCAATTTTTCACATCACAATAACATTGTGTTAATGATAGGATTAACGCATCTCAGCAATCTGCCATTATTCCATGTATGAAGGCAGATAAATTCAGTACATTTTTTATCATCTTGTCAGCAATCTACTAAAAAATTCAGCGAATTTTAATAAGAAAAACATCTCAATTATTCCATGCTTAGTACGTTAGGCTGTTGCAAGTTTTTTTTAATCTTGGGGTGAAAAGGCACACCGTTTTAGCTGATGTTTGTAAATAGAAGAAAATGTTTAAAAAATATAACAAAAATGTTATACGGCCACAGCCAACAGTACAAATCTACATTAACTGATTAAGTGATCAAAAAGACCAAAGAGCAAGTCATTAAAATTGACACCGGATACATCACTCTTGGCAGACGCCCGACTGTGAACTACTTTACTTCCAGCAACAACTTGAAACCAACCGACTGCGACTTGTGAAATGTTGAAACAACCCAGGCACTATCTCCACGTATTCTCAATTAACCAGGTAGAAAAAAACCTTTGCCTGATTATTATAAATTATATATAGACATAGAGTCGAGCCACGGGCATTATTATTATATTGTTATAAATATTAATACATGCACACATACATGAGCGAGTGTTTTTCAACAAATTCCCCGTTCACAAGTTCAGTCACTTGTACACGTTTTCAACCAGGCAATTATAAATTTTACACACACATAGGCCAATATAACCTGACGACTCAAGGTTTTCATTAAGTCACCTTGATTAATTTCCACATCATCAACACGCGCAAACACACTCGGCTTTTAACAAATCCAGCCCAGCTACTTCTTTCAGACAGAGAGAGAGAGAGAGACAGCAGTCAGTGGAGGTAGTAGTGGTACCAGTTGCCAGTGTCAAGTAGAACACCAAAGAGTTGCAACAAGCAGCAATGTTTGGCGTGAGACAATGTGTGCGCAACAGAAAGTTAAGTTTCAATTTTATCATCAGTACCTTACAAAAATTGCCACGGCTCTCCACTACACAAAATTATACTACGAGGGCTGCTGCTGTTTCAGCCGCCGATTTTTCTCTGAATATATCAACAGCCAGCATGAGGCATATCCTCTTCCGTTCACCGAAAGCTCACAAAAATGAAATGTAGCAGGAGGAGACTAAAAGCAGTATACATTACAAACACACAACTCACCTTTCTACAATCATTCACCACCACATCACATAAATAATTAAGGTAATACTTTGAGACAATCAGACGAAGCTCACACAAGGTCAATCAACATATCACCAAGCCTACTAGTATGGTTTTTTTTTCGTTCCTTTTTTCAGACTTTGTGTATACAACGTATAAAATTAAAGCACAATTTGTATGTTCAAAACCAAATATATACGTACACTTATGTACTTCGTTGTTTCAGGTTCCAAATCTATCATCTATGCACAACTTCCTTTTTACCGTTTCGTCTAGGTAAAATTAAAGCATATAACTTTGAAGTCATGGTAAAAGCTAGCCAGAAGAACAACTTGCTGCTTGTTCATATCAGTTGACATCTTATCGCGATTTGGAAAGACCCTGCTGTGTTGTAACGTTCAATTCAAAGAGAGTCACAGAAACAGCAACTGTTGACCAGTGTTTCCGCATACTTAGGTATTGCAGTAGTAGGCATATATGTGCATACCTTCGAGGGGATGTTAGTTTTATGAATTTTTTATTACTTCACTAACATTATGTTTGTGTGTTTATGTTGCAATTAACTGGGTCTACATTAATATTAATGTTACTGTAAGTGAAGAAGTGTACAGGGTACAAACATTAGATAATGCATTTATGAAAAGTGAAATGAATCCTGTCATGGCCCGACATCACCAACCAATACTACCAAAACAATGCTACTGCTGTAAAAGTAAATGTGCGTTAGTAACAGTTTACGAGATCGTTGTTCACTTGCGTTTTCATTATCATATTGTTATGATATTATGTTAGTTTGACTTGTATGTAGATTTACTGGGAGCAAGCAAAAACTTTTTTCTTTCATCTATGCTGTTGTTGGGGAGGATGATAACAATATCATAACACGAGGTCCATGTAATTAACTATCAGCGGGGGACATTGCATGCTGAAAATGTTAGCTTGCTTACAGTAAAAATAATATTCTCACTCGCTCCTACTTTTTTACTGACTGCCAGAAAAAGGGAATCCTTAGGGCAGAAACAACGGTGGTGTAGTGAAAAAAATATGCAGAAAGTTATTTGAACATCGCTGCAGATACAGTTGCGGAATTAGTAATTTGTTAATTTTTTAAATGAGAAATTCAATGAAATGGAAAGATTCTACTCTACAACAAAACTTAAATTAGGTAAGAATTAAATTATAATGCAGCAAAGTTTAATGAAAATTGTCAGGTCAGTAAATGTTTTATATTTCTGAAAAATATTTGTTCTATCAGGATCAAAATTAGCCGAATAAAAGTTTCTTCATGGTGGTCCCACATTTAAGGAACAAACACAAGTGACATTTTGCAGAAACATGATAACTATGTCGTTTATAAGAGAGCAACAAGCGTACATGTGAGAGCTGTTTCCCACGTATAATTATCGGAAGAAAATATTCTGTCGGTGGTATTCCAAAACCAACTCTATTTAAATTCCGTCATACCATTTCATTCAAAAGAATGCGCATAATGCCTGTAAAGGAATCTCAGTTTTGCTACATTAGCAGCTTATTAACTCCGTGTCAGTCAGTTTACGTCAGTAATTGTAAGAAAGGATGCGGAGATGAAGCTGTGTAAAAAGAATTCTAATGATTAAGCGGTCTCAATGTATTTCTCTTCTGAAATTCCGTTCATAATGTCAAATGTCCCAGAACACTTCATTCCAACACACAAGAGTTACAAAACCTTATCGCAACGGCGAAGATTTTCAACCCTTTTAGCGCATTTTTCTAACCTTGTGTCCTATGAATGTCGTCGTGTTTTAACCTCGTGCCGTGTCGTTTCCTGGCTTTTCATTGCATGCTGAACAACTTATGCAGTGCAACTTTTACTTTTCTACCCAGCAAAACATTTGAAAATATAAACCTACATAAATGCCGTATTGCTATTAGTAAATCATTGATTCAAATCAGATGTGCACAATTTCAGATATTCCTACTTTCTCATACATAGCTGCACATAAATATCAACGGAACAAATCAACTGTAAATATGAACCAATATTATTATACACATACAGCAAATATTGAGGTCCTCTTTCCGTGACACACCGTCGAAAAACGGAAATTAAGTACAGCAGTCGGATGAAAAAGGACGGATGTGGAAACTAAAACATTGTGTTATTTAAAAGTCATAATAATCCATCTTGATGTTTGTATTTCTCAGTTTCCTCTTTGATTATTACAGAATGGCTGTGCTAAACAAACCGAGTTTTTCTACAGCGTCTCAGGCTTGATAATCACAAGCAGAGTAGAGACGATGGGAAGCATACATACAGATGATGCACAGATACAGATACTTTGTACAAAAAAGTAATTTGGTTTCTTTTCAATTAGCTTCTCATTTTTTGTCACTAAATGTGACAACAGGCGACAAGAGTCATCATGGCAAGTAAGCAGCCAGCGCAGCGCAAGGCAGCACTTATAATACACACCATGATAATGACTCTCTCTACTACCAACAGATTTTCATTACTAGTAGGCATACAACGTTCTGCACTGTGTTGAAATAGAAAATGGATAATGCTCCCAGAAAGTAGAGTATCTGCTCCCTGTAGAGGCAATGCTTGCTACACGTTGCTCCTTGCTCAAATAAGTGTTCCAATGTAAGCGATCTCCAGTCTAAAAAGTTGAATGAAACCAGACCAGCGTAATGTTAGCTAGACACGCTGCACATACATGCTGGTTACATGTAACTGTGCAATATAAACTATCTCTCTTTATCCCCCATACATACTGTGTGGGAGTGTACGGCGAAAGCCCGGTATTATAAGCATATTATATAGTAGTTTACTTAATAATACTTATTATTATCGCAGAGTATTGAAACAACCATTTTGCGGTTGACGTGGCGTAATGTACCAGAGAAGCAAGTGGAGTGCTGCTGTAAAAGTCATTAAAGGTGTTGAGAAATTATGAGAGGCCAGGCTAAAGTTGACTGTTTAATATTATGCACGGCATGGCAGCCAGGAGCAGAGGGATGAAAAATTTAAATGTGTGCGTGCATACATACCTACATGTAAATTCAACAAAGATTTTATCTGCTTTAAAGTAAAACCGTTTTTCACCAGTTCACCATGCGAGCAGAACATTTGTTTTTGCTATAATTCTTTTTGAGTACAATCATTCTAGTTAGGTAAATACCTACTAGTATGTATACAAATTGTGTTATTACATCACACATGTGCGGCTAAAACTGAAAGTCATCTTGGTGCCGTTTTTGCACGGCTACTTTTTAAGGATCTATGTTGCCATTATTGACTATTATTGACTTGGTTGCAGCAAGTATGATTATATATTTTCTCATTTTGCCCACCGCTAGTAACTATCCTTATCTCCTGTTAGCAACAGCTTTTTACGGCAGTTACAATGTTACAAATCTGATTTGCATATCATCAACGCACTACGTATTTATAGCTTATTAGTAGGCAGCAGTGAGATGAAACAAAAATGATAATATGGGATTGCTTAAAGAATTTACAATTGTGGTGGCAGCAGGTGGTCAATGGATGTGCTTACACAATTTGTGTACAACTAAATATCTATCATAAAGTTTGAACCATTAACTCCTATAATCTAACAATAAGCAGCACATTTTGTCTTCAAATGAATTAATGTGACAGATAAACAACGTTACTGCTGATGTACCACTATCCTATGGGAATAAAATTTACATTTGCACGTTTGCATTTTTACATTCAACTTTTATCGCCTTAACCATTAACATTTGTTATATAGAAAATACGATTTTGCTTGTTTTAGTAAAATTGAGAAATCATATTAGCAGTTTGAAGACGCTAAAAAATCCGGAAACGTCCCTAATTCGGTTTCATTTTTTAAATTTCGGTTCGTTGAATTTGAAACACAACCTACTATAATTATCACTACAACTTGCTAAAATAAAATCTACCAACAGTGAGGTTAACATTTACTAAATTCAAAGAGTTGTGCATTCCGTGAAAAATGTGAAAAAATGGACTGGCTCATTAAGTCGAACGTATCAAGATTAGTCTGTTCAATCTCTTTTTTGTCCAGCAGCAACTCACCGTAGGCTACACAACATGCTCAATATGTGGTGTGCGTGGTTTTTGGGTAAATACGTACGTAGATATGTATGCTTATGATTTTGAGAATACTGCGAGTGAAGTTGGTGATATCAACGACGGTAAGGTATTGTTGGTTTTAAAATTGGAGAATATTGAATACTGGTGGAAAGGGCTACAAAAGAAGCCGACACCTGAACTGCTGCTACTCACGAAACAAAAAGCCCTAGTACACTTGTTTACCTTTCTTATTATACAATTATAACCAAATAATATGCTTATTATGCACGGCTAGTAAATTTAAAAGTGAGCTTTTGATGAAAACAACCACGGTGCAGAAGCCGCCCCAACAAAACGCAGTGCCGTTTGTAATACCTTTACTAGTTCCTACAAAGCGATAACTCAAATTGGAGTCATGCATTTTGTGTTTGTTATCTTTGTTGTTGAGACTCGGCTCGCTCCGTGCGCCGTACAAATGAAGGAGCCAAGTTGATTAGGCAAATATTATGAGCTCTTGTCTCCTTTTCTACACAACAAGCCGTCGTGTCCAGAAATGGAGAGATTTTTTTTTTCTACCAAAATCGTATAAAAGAGTTGGAGAAATCAAGTAGGCTACACGTCACCGCCACATCGCAATAATATGCAGACAAATAACTCTTGCAACCAACCGAACCCTAAAGCGCAGTTAACAAATGTACAACACCAAAACATAAATAAAAAAGGAATGAAGAGAGATGGGTATTTAAGCAGCTCATTAATAATTTTCTACTAACACTGGCCAACATGTGTGTTGTGTGTATAAGCTCACGAGTCAAACACAAGGCCCAAGTTCGCATTGGTAAGTACTACACAATGAACTAGTTGGCACATAAAGGTTCCCTGGTATTTACGATAGATTAAAATTATTGCCTAATTACTTGCATGTAGGTATTGAGATGGACATCAAAATTTCCACATTTTGGATTCAAGTTATATTTTTTGTACATTGTACACTACATGCAAGAATTAGAACCTATTAAAGAAAGAAATGCAAGTACACTATTTGTTATAAACCATGTGCATGAAAGATTGCTGAATTTTTAATATACTACACGACAATGCAGCTATTGATCATATATGTGTATGTCATAAATATTTTCTGTAACTACTACTTTTTCATACAAAATACGCTTATATTTTACTTGCTCCTACAAAACATTCAGTCAAAAATAGCTCAACATCGCGTCTCTAACCAAAAACAGAAGTTTACTTGGTGCACTAAGAAATAAATATGTTTATCGAATTTTACGGACCCCTGAATGGCGCCAATCCCATTAACAATCTAGATTCATCAAGCCTTCAACCTTACTACACCTCAGAATAGGCCACGAGTAAGTATGAAAGATACATATTATTATTTATGTTAGCTGAAACCTAGCCCTTTCATGTACGCCACCTAAAACTGCTCCACATGATTCTCATTTCCCTAAACTTACTACGAAATCCCCAAAAATACTTTTTTTTTGTTTTTAGAAAATATAAGATCTAGTCAAACGTCAGGTAATGGACAACTTCAGTACTACAAATGCTCCTCAGTATGACCTGCTTCGACAGAACATGTAATTTTAAGGATGGAAACTACGCGTACTCAATGTGCGGTCAAATCTACTTGAAATGTAGAAGTAAGGGACATGCCTAAAACGCCTGCACCTGGAGTGCCGTGCACTGGATTTGTGTCGAGATATGTCACTTGAGTCTTGCAACCATGGAGCCAGTGACAAAGTCCCAAGTTTTTACATGACGGATGAAGTTTGAGAAGGAACCACATACAAACTAACATACACGCAAAGAGGGTATTGCGTCTCTAATGGAAACGACGAAAAATAATGTCACTCGATTTCCCTAAGATGACAACATGCTGTTGGTACCAGCTTCTTGTTCTTGAATCATGATAATCATCGAATCAGGGGGAAGTTGGCTTATTACGGAGAGCGGAGCAGGGAGCGAAGACAAGAAGAGGACGAGTGGATTAGAGAAAGAGTATTATTACTGAAAAAAAACTCTCATAAAATATCCTCTTTTTTACGACGACAACGACATCAGCACCACCACCAAACAAAACAACAGCAACAGAGTAAGGTTGTAAATGAAGATGAAGACCCTTTTGTTTGTACTGTCCAATGGCACCAAAACATGCATTTGAGTAGAAGAGGAGAAATAAATGAGAATGTAAAAGCGAGGAATTTTTTTAACCGTCGTCGTCGTACGAAGAAAACGTTGAAACAGAGAAAAACTTGTTTTTTACACCGCATCTTCAGTGGTGCATTGTGGCAGTGCAATGAAGTGTACTGCTTTTTCATCCCAATCATGCATGAATTGTTTTGTAGTTGTAATATCTACATGTATACTGTGCCTGTAAGTCTCTGTAAAATAAATGCACTGAAAACAGTCGAAAGCAAAATAAGGATGATACCTGATGACGCCTGTTCACAAAAGCATTCTACTACGTGATGTCAAGAAAAACGACACGAATACAATCAGTATATATTCTACCAAAAAAGTATATTCTACAAAAAGTGATCCAATCCTCAAAAACAGGTTAGATTTTTTTACCACATACACACAGAAGAATAAAAATGTCAAAGAGGATATCATTTGATGATGCAGTTATGTATGCTCTATAATAGCTACATTTCATCGTGTACATGTCCTTAAAACTTGCCTTGTCGCATTACATTTTTACAGTATACAAATGGATGGACACTTATTCACTGCAAAAGTTTTGAGTCATCATCAAAATCTCATAATAATATCCTTGTTATGGACCTGCGCTAACGATTAAGTTACAGATAAAAGGTAGAAACTCCTGGGACTGATCTAAATCAACGTCGTACAGTGACTGGTGACCATGCAGCAAGTTGTTTGTATGTCTTTAAAAGACAACAATAACAATAATCCTTTCCAATTATTTATGTGCAACAGCTAAAAATATAATATTATGTGACGAGAAATTTACATTTTTCTGGTTGTCTCGTCATCATTATCATCTTCATAATATAATCATTATACACATATAATCAAACAAAAAGGATGTGTATGCATGCGTGCCGTGAATTCGGCATAAAGAAGCTTCTCGATTGAATTCCGTTTCAACGTTCTGTGAGTGCAATCAAAAACAATGAGCCAAGTTTCGCTGGCTAGCTGCTGCGACCAGGTTTTATTGCAATACAGTTTTACCAAGAGGGGAACAAGCAGACTAATTACGTTGAGTTGAAGGTTTTGTACCATCAACACCACCACCAGGGAAATGGAGGGTTATAATCAGTCAAAAAGACAACCAACAGAATGATCATTGACGAGATAGAGGTAACATGTTTCCTCCAAACAGAGAGAGAGGGAGAGAGAATAAATGATGATGCCTAACAAATAGTAATCAGGATGAGCAAGGTACTCATCACGACAATGTAATCATGGCATTGATAACTCATCATCGTAGTGCGACTTGATGCACAAGTTTGTACATAGAATTAAATACAAATATAATATGTAAAAATCTTTTGGTCAAAGATTGGTGCCCCTCGTCATATATTTAAATTCGAATCTATCAAGACGATTCTCAACGATCTGTTGTTTGGTCCCATCCACCTAAAATAGGACTGTTTTGATTTTTTCAAATTAATAGTAATATAGAATGGATATGCCTCACAATGACGATGACAAGAGTAACTACCACGTGCCAATCATCATCAAAACAAACATGATTACATAATCACAGTATAGTGTAGGGATAACAATGAGAGTAGGTATATTAGGTTAGTTATACACACAAAAAATACTCAAGCAACGTGGTCATCAACATGGAGAACGAATCTATGTGTCTGTAATCTAGTAATCTATCTATATGTGTGTCTATTTACTTATCTCTCTATAGAAAGACCTATCCATCCATCTACTTTTTGACAAGGTATCCATAAGAGTGTTCAAAGTTTCAACTCATAAGGGCAGTGATCTTTACAATTTTTGACAAATAATACTTCATATTATAGAGAAGTACAATGCAGTGTGTGAGTATTACGATAAAGGAGTCCAGTGGCAGTAGTAACGCAACAGACGAAAATTCACTTTTTTACCACAAAGTGGTTTTACTGTTTATCTCGTTTCTTTTGGCCATATTCAACATTGATTATATTGCTAACAAATTTGTAAAAAGTGTTTCATTTTAAAAATATCTGCTGCTACCAACAAGGACTTCATACTGTGGGACAGATGCAGTGCACTGCATCATCGTTCAACCTTTTGGTACTCGTAAATACAAAATTGAATTATACCTTTCATCCAGCAATGAAGAAAACAAACAGAGATAATACAAATTATTTCTTTTAATTAACAAAGAAAGGGAATAAGAAGGGGCTAAATAGATAAATGTACTTGAAAAATCGTTTCCAGAATTGCCCATGAAGAAAAGAATAAGACAATTTTTTGGGTACGACTGAGGTAACTGGCTGCACATGCAGAGGAAAGGAAAGAAAGATGTGGTTTGGGATGGTTGGTGGTATTATAACCCCTTCTCGATTTTTCCCTGACGACGAGACTTTGACAGAGTAAACAACAGAGTTCTCCTGTCAGCACGCAATGAGATGGGAGTGAGCCAAGAGGCCTGATTAACAGGTAATCATCATGTAAACAAAATGCAAGCAAGAAAAAAGGAAGGTATTTGGATACTCAAAAATTATACACAAAACTTACTTTGAAGTAAGTGTACGTACAATGCGTTGAAATGCATCAACATATTATGTGTAATATTTTGTGATGATGAGTTAACCGTAAAAGAGTCAGATTGTATTATGGTATCAGTATCAGGGACGGGAATGTTCTGTCTGGTCTGACCAACAACAGCACAAGGAAAGGGAACAAGGGTAAGCATTAAGTAAAAGAAACAATTCAACCACCCGTCCTCCCAACCGTTTCCTTCATAAATTCTTTAGTTGGCCGTCTGTCAGAGTCAAATTGAGTGAGAGAGCCCGTCGAACAGTTTTGACTTGTTACATATAACTGCTGCGATTACAAAAGGAGCAAGTATATAGGTACACAGGTAAGTTGCACGGCATGCTCTACGATGTAAAGTATATTTTAGCATATCAACGAAAAAGTATGTCAATCTAGAGACCTCCCAAAGACGTCTGAATTTTAGTTTGTTTATGACTCATCACGGCTAAATGCTGCAATTTTTAACCTGGTTATGACTGAACTCGACCATAAGAAAAGGTTTATGAAAGCTAAAATGATAATTTACTTGCATTTGTTTATGTATGGTGCATTACCTACGTTTTAGTTTTTGGGTACAATTCGTTTGGAGCATAAGTAGGGGACTAGGGACGTTTACAATTATAATTAAGGTTTTTGATGAATGGAACCAATTTCAGTTGGACTGTACGTTCAATTCATTTTTCCATGGTTGTGAAAAAATGTTTACACCCACCTACTTTACTAACTACTGGAAAACTCTGAATCCTTTTGTTTTTTCAACATAAACAATTAAGCTTGCATGCGATATATGTCACAAAAAGGAGGGCGCCAATAACACCGGAACCGATCCTACATCACTCTGGCAAATTGCTTATCCCGAGCTCTATTATTATTGTTTCCCGAGGAAATGAAATGTCATGCTAAAGAGCCACGCAATTCAACAAAACGTGTAAATATGAAACATATTTGTTCCAGCTCCCCAAACAACAGTTTGGCATAGGTACTTTCAAAACTGTTTGTTTAGGATAAAAAATACTGATGTATTATATCAAGTTTTACACGCATGTCATCACACTCCAAGAGTTAAATGGATTATTATTACCATCATTATCAAGTGTATTGATATTACAAAGTACACATAATAAGTGTGGAGCATAAAAAGGCAGCGTCAGCAAGTCATAGTCATAAGCCCTGCGTGCGATGGTGACAGACATGAAACAGAGGAGCTTTGTTTTTGACTGTTTATATGGAAAGTGTTTCCTTTCACACAAACTGTTAAGAACGATGGTTTAGGAGTTTTGAGTGAACACTTGGGACAAATGAGATAACATCCGAATTCAATATAATACACTGAATGTCATTTAAACCTCATTTCATTATGTGTTACATTTCTTTTGCAAGAATTAAACAAATTAAATTTTCAGTTATTTTATATTTATATTTGTAATAGTAAACATTATTTTTATTTGTGATGCAATTGCTTTTTGGTGTTGTTGGTGAAGTTACTCATATGGATCTTGTGGCGCCGAGGAGACCATGACACGACAGGGGTCCAAGCAGGATCTTTCCATGAACAAAACCGATATATCCATTTCAACCTCACGCACTCTGACTATCTACACTCTCCCAGGCCAATCCCACCAGCAAACAACTACTACGACCACTTTCTACCACGTTCTCAGTTTTACTTATACCGTGTAGTCTGGCTTATTCGTGGTTGTTTACTTAACAAGTTTACACTACTGCGAGTCAGTATAGTAATACCTTCATGAAATGAAAGAAACCTTCATCCATCCATTCAGTTTTCAATCGAAAATCACGATGATTCAGATGCATTAATAATCTTTACAAAAATCTAACGCACGCACACGGTGCTTGTTTAGTCATAAATGATTGTTTGTATTTCAATGTGAAAGGAGTCAGTCAGAAGTTTTATAGAGTTTCGTCATTGCGTCGTCGATATGCTAACTGCAAATATTTTTAAGGTACGCAGGGAGACACACTGATACCAAGGCTAAAATAAAAGGAGAATGATGTTATTATAAGTTATTATTACTGATCCCTAATATGTATTCCTGTACCATGGACATGGATGGTACACGCCAAATATCAGTCACAAGTTTATCTTTCGTTGCACTTTCAAGACTCCTTCAGTCGAGTCACTCACAAGACATATTACTGTCAGAGCAAACTTTACTTGGTCATCATCGTGAGGTTAGATGGAGTTAAGGTTACCGAGGATACATAACAAGGGCTCTATTAAAAACTCTGTTAACAGAAAACTACTTTGAACGGGTTAACATTATCGAATTATATGTTTGTATGTAAAAAATAAGGAGCATTCCCCTACGGTTCCAGACACATCTTTAAGAAACGTCTCCAGCTTAGTGGTCCACACTGGGAGATATTCATTACCCCAGAGGAAATCCTCAGCAGGAGACACTAAATTACCAAGTACACGTAAACACATATTCTGATGAAAATTGAGAATGCGTCGGTAGACGCTCTGGAGGGTGTGTCAATGATTGGAATATATGCACACAATGCCGCCGACACTATGTGTCCGAATTCCAACTCCGTGA
Source organism: Callyntrura guangdongensis (assembly GCA_027744295.1). Taxonomy (NCBI): domain Eukaryota; kingdom Metazoa; phylum Arthropoda; class Collembola; order Entomobryomorpha; family Paronellidae; genus Callyntrura; species Callyntrura guangdongensis. Next base: position 41,872 of record JAHZNB010006682.1, on the reverse strand, counting down.
CTATCTTTAGTATTCGTGATGTGATTGGACAGACATTTCGTTGCACGGGTCAATGACAGATTACCACATTGCAATCTTCTACCATCGTAAATAATTTGCAACACTGGATTTTTATTTTAAATACTTGGAAGTTGCAACGCATAATTGAACGTTGGACGGTGTTGTCATGAGACGTTATGTCTGTTTTATGCTTCACCCATGAGTATGCGACAATCGTATTGAGAATAAACCTGTCATAATTCCAGCAGTAGAGACGCCGATGAAAACTTTGTGTTGATACAAGCTGATTAAATTGATAAAAACGTGATATTTTGGCTTGTGTTTTGACCTGGTATCGCTATACAAAATGTGAGCTATTTTGGATAAAGTTTAATTTTTGACCCCCAAAATGGGTCATTTTGGGGGTCGACTAAATTTGTTCAAATTAGCTATAATTAAATATCCCAGAGATACCACTACCCTAAGGTGCCTGCGTGCCATATTTGAGCCAAATCGGCTGAAGCGTCTGGCCTGTGATGACGGACAGACAGACAAACACGCTAATCTCAATACTACGTTGAAATATCTTTCATCGGCGTAATAAAATTGACACAGTCACACTAACTTTTTAACAAAGGTATGTAAAACTTTAAACATTTTCTGAACAAACAGGGTTTTTGTTTCAAATCAGAAAAAATTGAGCAAGGAAACCATTCGCTTTTTAAAAGGTTCATGTTAAAAAGTTTCTTTACATTTTAATGACAGTGTATCATGGTAGTAATGTTGTTAAGAAAAAGTACTACAGCAATAATATTGTGAGCGTATCAAGATGAAATGTGGTAAAACAAACAGGCCAAATTTCCCGCTGTGCGAGGTCAGACACCGGCGGCAGGCTCTGTAATGCCTCCAACCTTGTGCTGCGTATGTTAAACGATGAAAACTATCCATAGAGTGCCAGTGCAATATAAAGGATCTGTGAGTGAGATCCTCGGTCTGTAGTGATCTCAACCCAAGTACAATTTTAATCCGTATTTTATCAACAAAATGAAGGGCTGCCTAGAATATTCAGGTGAACCTACAGCATTTACACAGGGTCTATTCTGAATTGATGATGATATTATGACGAGAACAAGCAGACACACGCATGCCATATCACGTTCATTTTTGTAGTGTAAATCCTTCTCAGTAATTCATCTTGACAGCTATCAGATTCTTTCAAGTAAAATGCTCTCTAAAAAGGTACAATGTTGGCAGTCATTAGATAGTGAGCTGTGCAAGACATTTGCAGACATCACCAATCTACGCAACGCGCAACGACAAACAATTTAAGTGCAAGTCGAAAAGACTTGTTGAATTCAAGATGACAATGACAAAAGTCAATAAAATAAACACGTCGACATGTCACGTTTGAATCCTTCCTTGCATTACCGTGTCGTCTACACGAACTATCATATATTTACTACCATAAATGGAATGGCATTCAAATTCTAGGAGTACGTGTTCTAATTCTAAAACTCATACACTGCTCCTCAGCCTTTTGTTAGACTGAAACGATTGTCAACTTCAGGTAGGTTATTATAGCGGTATGTACGATGTTCAAAATTCAATTATGTCAAAATCACTTTTGACTTGATTTCGTCACAAGTGCAAAATTAGCTAGAAAAAGTTAAAAAAAACAGGCGGAATTTATGAAATCAAAAAACGAGGAATAGTCATTAATCTAAGCAAACAATGAGTTCACATTGTACATTAAAACAATAAGGCACACGAACTTTTTCCAACTTGCTAATAAATTCTCCGTTCATTACATATCCAGGAAAACAGTAAGTGTGCGTTTCATATTACGCAAGTGTAGTACTTTAGTAGTAGTAACACAGTACGACCATTAGTGCATAAAAGGATAATTCACCAGATTGTTACTTGGCCGCACCTTTTCTTTTCTTGGATAGTTGCAGTAAGAGGAATTATGTTATCCATTTGTCAATGTGAAAGCAGCACTGCTAGAATGAATATTATATGTGTAAACGCACAACGTATAGATGCGTAGCAGCTTGTTCGTGACTATCCAACGCGTTTATACCGGTTATCTTTATTATAATTACCAGACATTGCTCAACCACTGATAATACTGATCAGCCACTGTCTGTAATTCCTTTTCTGTCTCCGAAAATGTTGCAAGGGTGACGGCGAAAGCTGTCAACGCAACAGTCGCGGCAAGTACACATCATATCAGTTGCAAGTACATAAGTGGCAAGTAGCCAAATCAGAAAGAAACAGGATGGAGCACCAAATGTTCTTTGATGTGATACATCCACCCAGTTCAATTACTGTTTCTGATAACAGTAGCCCCCATCACCCTTTGAGCTTCATATTCTAGAGTTTACATAGAAATAAAACGGACACACACCTAAATCGCTACTATTCGTGACCACATTAACTTTCAATTTCTGAGAGTCCTGGAAACGTCATTTGACGCGTCTGATGGCTGTTGGGATTTATTAAAAGTGCATTCCTTACTTATCCTTTTAGCATGACTCAACTTTTGTTTATGCTTCTGTTATCATCACCCATTTATCCCATTTTCAAATTCAAGTGCGATACACTAAGGTGCAACTATGTCATAAAAAAAGTGCTGCTTGCGCACGGGGACTACATAAGACTTTAATGCTTCATTACAAACAACCAAAATTCTGCTACCGCGTTAATTTCATTCTGTTCATGTGACTACAAAAGTAATTAAAAATACGTTTGATCTACTGAAACTTCAACAATGGCTTACTATTTTTTTATCAGCAATTAGTATGTACAAGTGGTTCATAATGCTTGTCACAGTGATTATATTACGCTGTGAATACACCAGGATCCCTAGTAGTTGGTTCTTACCTATGAATGCGTATTTTACGACCAACAACGTCTACAATGAATGGTATCGAGGGAGGTTGTACGGCAACAGCGTTTAAAGATGGATTAGGTATGCCTGCACTTTATTACTTACACGCATACGCACCTACACGTTGTTATTATTACCTATGTTATGTGTATGCGTTGTGTGAGTGTGCCTCCGTCTACAGTTTACACTTGCATGAGGAGCGAAGAAAGGATGGTGGTGGCATGCCAAATCGGCTCATTAACCATGTCATGAATGAAATGAAAGGAGGGCCTCAAGCCTTTGTTGCGGATTAGTGGTAATGGGGAATTATCCATTATCCTTGTCAACAAGCTTGATGACGAGCGAACCACCATGCATGCACGGCATCACCACACACAACTTTGCTCATTTCTATGCCGTAGCAACTCTCTGGCCGACTCACTCCAACTGTTACACAACTTTTACTATCTACTTCCCGGTAATAATGAAACACTTCTTATGAAAATGTCCTCCCTCTTCATAAATATGATCATATAAAACTCTCATTATTCATTTTTAACGCTAAACTACAAACAGTTATGACGTACAAAACAACAAATTATTACAGCCATAAACTGGCATCACAGAAAAGTACGCTGATGATAGGACCTTGGAGCATGCACTTCACGTTTGAGGTTTAAAAAAATACATACCTACATATGTATAATATAAATTATTAAAAAACGCATTTATAATATCTAGAACACTTAGGGAATGTACAAACACAGATGAAAAGAAGAATTAAATTTAAACAAATATTGATAATTATAAAACTAACAGAAGTTAAAAAATGTACAGCATATGTCAGAAGTGGCTGCCTAAATATTTGTGGCGATTACACGGGATACTTTTCTTCTGAGGACTTGGGAATACTGACAGATGTTGTTTTAAAACAAATGAATCATCTGTACATTTACTGAGTTGTTCGGCTGGACCCCTTGAAATAACTTGGGTTACCTTAGCAATGGAATGGTCAAGAAAATCTACGAAACTCACCAACTTCAGTGTATCCTTTTAAAAATTATACACACACCAATACCATCAGCAGTACCATCGCAATAAGATGTGCGACGACATTAATATCAGTCTATCGTCTGATCTGCATTACGGTAAAAGATAAAAGACCATGTTGTAATACAATACAAACAAACATTGCTTTTGTGTACATACACCAGTACATTTATTCCTAATATCTGAATTTTTACAATCTATTTAGAGATATAATTTATTAATAAACTTTAACTTGTCGAAGGAAATTCCGAAGAATAATACCTGCTACAAAAAACTAAAGAAACGTCAGTAAAAAACAGTTTTTCCATAGATATTTCTAAACCATACGGCCACGTAGTTTCTATCCAACATCATCGACGACAGAATGACGGATATAATTAGCCTCTCAGTGTTAAAAATGTTTTGTTTTATGGACAAATGAAAAGTGATGGACATATATCATTTCTGACATTTTCTAAAAATTTCATGGATTATGCTGAATAAATTTTGAGCGAAGTAAGAAAACTGGAAGATCTTTATTTGTTTAAACAGCATAAGAGTTACTTACTGTCGTATATCTGCTCACAGATCACAAAAGTTGGTACTTCAGTTTTCTCTGGTTTTCAACCAAGCTTGGCATGCCACTTTGACTTTATTGAAATGTGGAAAGTTATTAACAGTTATGCAGGATGTACCGATATTATAAATTAGTGTTATTAATTGGTCGCAATTACCACAATGGACGTAAAAACGTTAGGAAATACATCACGTTTTTTAGAAAATAATTTCAGTTGTAAAATACTTGCAGTCATTAATAAAGCCGATGTACAGTGCCTCGTAATGATATAGATTACGTATGTAAATTTTACAAGGCAGTTTTACGTATGTAATTTTTTTAGATACCAGGTACCATCGCACAACAAAAAGTTGAAAAGTAAAGTATCGAACATTTTTGTCAGATATTCGAAAATCTTCCCCAAAAGCAAATCAGTTTTCTCTCAAGAATTTAATAAATAAACCCATATATCACAAAGTGAAAATGCACACAATGTGAAAGGTGTGCTGGCCAACAGGTATCATGGTTTCGTTACAAATCTGTTCGCTGAGGCATTTCACTGAAAAGAACAGAAAAATCCTTGGTTGGGGTAAAGGAAGAGCGTGAGCAGGGTTGTTCAGCTTATCTTTTGAATTAACCGAACCGGCCTGTAATTTTCATACCAGATATTAAAAACTAATGGGCATACTCGCTCATCAACTTCACATCACTTGAATTTTCCTGTTGTTGTGTAAAAAGTTAAAAGGGAATCAACTCTAGCTCCACCCATCCTACCAAACGATATTTGTACGTGCTCAAAAACTGTAAGTAAAGTGATTTATGCTTAATGACTGCAAATAAGTGTATCATTTAAAATAAATATTGCCTTCTAGTACATTTTCGGTGTATTTAACTTATCATGTGCCAGAACTTATATTAATTATAACTATCCAACAACATGGGTACATTATTGCAAAAAATATTTTTATCTTCTGCAACTCTGACAATTATATAAATGAGCAACCTCCAAGGAACATAAATTATTTATGAGTGCTAAAAAAGTTGTATGTTTTTTCAATCCTTTACGACTGTTCCTCATAAATTCCTCAAACCACAATAATAATCTTTTTTAAACCTGGTTCACATTATTTCAAACCCAACAACCCAAGAAGATGGTAGAAGAGATGCGTGTGGTACCACTAATAAATGCATGCCGAAGGTGCTTCTCCAACACTGAGAAACTGACAGATGCTTTAAATTCCACCTCTTCCCTCGTAAGATCTTCCTTCCCAGCCGTCCATTTGTCTTATTGATTAATACGATGGATAGCAGCCCAAAGCTACTTACATTTTTGTGACAAGTGAAAACGAGTAAAACTGGGCAAAGGCATTATCAAAATCACTGTTTCAATGGATAATAATGAAATATGCATATTGTAGAACTTTTTAAGATAATCCTGTTCCTTTTTTCATTGAGTCTTTTGCCGACAACAATGTGTCTTGAATATCAGGCACTTTGCGTAAGTAAATAAAAACAGAGTGGCGGTGGATAGTACGTAATCCGTGCTTGTTCTCAGATTGAGGATCGATGAAAAATTTGTGTACATCTAAAATGTGAAAAAGTTATAAGACGACGATGACTGACCACCAAAGAAAAGTAGGTATGTATCTCGTTGATCAGTGAAACCGTCCTGTGTCTTCCTTCCACCAACAAGTCAGGAACCAAGAGAGAAGAAGGGGTTAGCAGAGCTGTGGCGTCATTACCTGTCATTCTTGTAAAATATTGGCATAGCTATCAAGATGATTATTCATTGGGCAGTCAGGCAGAGAACAGCCTGTGAATCTAAGCTCACGTTGTTTGATTTAAATACGATAGCACAATGAATGAATACACACAGCCAGGAACTTTCCTACATGCATGTTCCAAGTATAGGCATAAAAGTTTTTCCACACTTGTTTATCAGCCAACTCTTTTCTCAAGTAAAAATCAAGCGTATTTTAGGTTGCAACAGCAGCATATGAGTGAAATTATCATTTCTTCACCTGGCTAAATGTTATATACACCGACGAATAGAGGGAGAGAGATGTTACCTTTATATAATCACAATAAACTTAATCACAATAAACGCCATATAAAAGTTCTCAAATGTTCTCTTACTATGCTATTTTGATATATAGCAGAAAACGTAGGATTATATTATTCCGTAAATGCGAGTGAATAATACGCGTTTCGTATCAAGCTCAATAAATGTTCATCGCTAGACACGAGCACACATTCATCTTTTCAGCATAAGTAGCAAGAACATAGCGCCAGTTTTCCGAGCAAGGGAATATATATTACCTTTGTACCGGTTTGTTCTGTGTACATCAGCAATTACATTACCCCACACCCTATAATAATATGGGAATCATATACCTGAGGTTTTTATCACCAATGACCAAATGAAAGGAAAAACAACCAAAAGAAATTAAAAAGTAAACAAGAGAGACTTGGCTTTGAAAACCGGACTCTGTGGAACGTGGAACACGATCCGCCTTACTAAATACCAAGCACACACGACACAGCTTTAAATCACTTTAATTCCTTGTTTGATACTCCTTAATGTCTGGAAAAGCAAACTAATCCCGCGTTACCTCGCATTTTCAAAATCCTTTTGGGTGCTGCTACTCTGACCAAGTTCCTAATGCCCACCGTCTATAATCCTGGTATATATTATGTTTTACGATACAAGAACGGTCGGGCTAGTATTACATATTCAGAATTTTACGTCATATTTACATTTCTGGTTGATTTTATTGCCTAAGTAGTAGTTCAAAATAGTAAGCCACTGTTGTTGTTAGTAAATTTTTCCCCGAAAACTGATGAATATCATTGACATGTTAAAGAGCGAAAGATTAACCTCCCAAGCTAGAACACATGTAAAGGAAAACAAATGAAAGGTCAGACACCGAAGAAGGAAAGAGAGCAAATAGGCTGGCGATTTATTTAACCAAAGTGGTCGCTTAATCATAGTAATTTACTTCTCACTGAAAAAAGAACCATAAGTCCTCTTTCATTTATATCATAATCATTCATATTCGAATAAGTGTTGTGTGACCGAAACGTTTGTTTGTTTACACACAAAAAGCGATGGAGTGCATGATGATGAGTTGGTTTGGGTACGATGAAAGAAAAGTAAAAAAATACAAGAAAAGCTGGACAAGACAGACAGGTTGTTTCCCCGACTTTTTTTTATTATTATTCACTTGCTAACACTGTGTGTAGTAGAATTAAATGCGGGTTGTCTACGTAGTATGCACGCATGGTTAGGTTTTCGTCGTAGGCTAACTTCAGCGTATTGGATTTTTAGGTTGAGCATCTCTTTTGGCTTCATAAAGTAGTAATAATAAAACTGTGGTAAATTGTTAGGCACATCCATTCAGTATTGGCGTTAAAATCAGCCAAACTCCAGCATATTCAGCATACAGACTAGGTATATCAAATGACTAGGTTTGACTCCCCATTTAATCCCCAGGGGGTTAACTCCAAAAGCCCATCTTCGAACTCTTCCGAGCTATTGACCATCGCTATCGATTGACGAAAACCGAATTTCAAAATTCCTTTCCTTTCAAGTGTTATCGTGCTTACGGCCGGACGTACGTACGTACGTACGTACAAACTCGATGGAGGAAAATTATATAGTCACAAAAGATGTGCCTAAATAAGGTAGGTAACATGGTAAAGTCAAAAGCACTACGTAACGAAAAAGGGCTACGCTGTTGACTAAGAGCAAGTGGAGGTAAATTTTTATTGTATGTTGTACAGCTAGTTGATGACGGAACGACCACCCACACATGGTTGAGTAGCTGTATTCAGCTGACACATGCATGATTAAGTAATGACCATGGTTGATGAGGCAAAGATAGATTGCTACATACGTCCAACTGGGCACATTATGAGATTGTACCAAGAAACAAACGAGAAAGGATTCTCTTCTTGCAATTTGATATCCAGAGAACAAGGGAAGCTCCTTCATGGATGAACATCGTTGAGTTTTAATAGGCAAAACGGCAACCCACCACGGTTTTAGGAAAAGCAAGTATAGGCTTGTCAATGAATCGTGTACTTTTTAATCGCGATAAACGCTTATGTTTTCGTGCATCATAAAGACAGGTAAGTAATTGACAAAATGTGTTCATACAGTTCTGTTAATGTAGCAGTAATTAAATTTATAAATTATGAACCATCGACAAATACTTCAGGTTGAGTGAATTACAAAATCTGGAGCAATTAAAGGAAATTGTAAACATACATATATGTTATACTGGATTGCTTCGCTCAATGAAAAAGTTTTGATTCCTAGACTGTCATCCAATGTCATAAACACCCGTTTTTCATTGGACTCTTGTCAATTCTTATGACTTGCTACCTCGAATCATTCAAAAACAGTTGGACATCTTCGCGTGAACGAGCGTAATAGTCCAGAATGACTTGACTTCATTGATTGCAAGTTTCTACATGGAAGCATTATTCCAGTTGCGATGACGATGCGGGAGCAAGCCATATTATGTAATTTGGTCAAGTCGACCAACACACAGCGGTACTCCGCTAAAAATCCATACGCAATCGACACATGTCTGGTAATCTTAAAAAATCAAATAATGATTTCCTAAAGCTGATCCTACCATTCAAATAAATACTTTCAACAGAAACGAGGTTAGGAAAAAATACAGGAGCAGACCACGTACGTATTTGTAACAAACGACCGTATATCCTTTAAGCAAACAAACAATGTACGACACGCACACAATCTTTCTCGAAATGAATAAAAAGCGCAAGTAGAACTAAATTTATTGGTGGACGTCCCATGGACTTAAAAGTCTCCTAGACTTATACAATCACAACAAACATATCATGGAACTTTATGTATGCTTGACGAATTTTAAAGAAACTAAGCATTGGTAAAGTTGAGTTGTACATAAGGTTGTGTATATTCCAGAGGAATCGTAGGGATGGGACGGTAACTACCTACACGCCTTGCCGTCGATCAGGTAGCGCTGTTGAGCAGGTAAGAAATAGTACAGATATCAGTATAAACGTAATACTTATGCATCTATACAATTTTCATGCAGACAACAATTCGAGGTTGGACCAGGTAAAAATTCTGTATAAAAAGAATTGGTTGGAGGCAAATAAATAGCAAGAGGCGAGCCAGGAGCTCTCAGTAGTAAGCAGTCAGCAGTCTCAGGAAAAGATAAATGAGATCAACCCGTAACGCCACATTCTTAATCATCTCGGGTGGTCGATCATTCACGTAGATCACATCACTCGAGATGCATGTATTTTCTCTCTCGCGTATATCGAGCATCCGCATTTACTACAACAATCACTGGGAGAGAGCATATTGTAAAACTGAACCATTATTTCTATTTTCAGTTACAATGCCACGTAAGTGTTCATATTATATTTATTTCTGAATACGAGTAGTATCACAGCTTTTTTAATCTAGAAAATAAACTAGAATTTACCTTTTCGACATTCAATGGGAATAAGTTCACTGGCCAAACCCGGACCCTGCAAGTAGTCAGTTTAAAATTCTGCGAATTTGATGTATTATTGGATTTTGATTAAATTATTTTATGCATTCAGGAGTAACGAAATATACGGTCTTCGTTTAAAGAATATTTAAAATTGCAACACTGCTGGCAACTGAATGACATCCCATAATAATCACAGTTATCGGGCTTACTAAATTTATACTATCACATTATCTGTGTCAAAGTTGAAAGCACAAATAAATAATCTAACGATTGTTTTATTAGGTAGCGCATTTATGCGATAGCTATTAGTTTTGTAGGCTTCAGTCTGTGTGTCTGTCCGTTCGTCACCACTTCTCCTACTAGGCTGCATAGTTCGAAAAACTGACACGGGGATCGATCCCTGTTTTGACTTTTAGTTTTGACCCCCACTTCCTCCTGTCCCCTTGGGGCCGTTTAAAGTTGAATCACCTTTTCTCCAGTTTTTACATAGCATCACCAGTTGAAATTTTGCAACCTATGTTTATACTTTATACATACACCTAGTCTGGGTGGGTTGGGATGGGTTGACCCCCGTGACCCCCAGGGGGCTTCAAAATGTTCTTTTTGTTCTAACTTTGACATTTATTACTCTTTTGACACGGGGGTTTCAGCAGTTACTTGCATATGACACGACTACAACATGAGTACATGAGTGTGGCTCTATCACGTGGTAGAAACGTGAACTAATGTCAGGTTTTTATACGTCATTTTATATTAAGTATACATCATTCCAATTTTAGGTTTATGTAGATGTGTTTTATGTATAATATGTATATATGTATAAACGTTGTTTTGCAATTTTGCGCTACCCGTTTTACTTCACAAGTATGATTATTTATATTGCACACAGATCAAAATGACAGACCATATTTACTTGCAATTGAATTTTCATTTTTGTATGATACTCTACTTTCAAAGTGAACCATTGTTTCAACAAAACAAAATACCTAGTGGACACCCATATCATTCGCATGTTTCCAACAATTCAATATCCATTACCTACTCCGCATTACACTCTCAATATCGACACTCGTTCAATTTCTCATGCTTTATGCTCAATTTAGAGAGTTCAAGTAACTATGCACTCTGTAGCATTTGCAGAAAGAATTCTTCAACTATTTACTACACAGCTTCGTAGTACATATTCGCAGCAATTAAATTTGAGAGCAAACTTGAAATTACGAAGCGATTACTAGTGCAATGCGCAAACAAGGACACCCGTTCCAATATCAGACGTATCGCATAATCTGAACTGAACAAACAAATGTTAATGATGAAGATGAAATAGAAGATTAGAAATATTAATTTATTATTTGCAAGATTAATTGCCTTTCTTTAAAAGAACCGTGATAGTTATAATATATATTGCTATCGTAAATATGTATGGATCAGATAAAGAAGAAAGCCACTACAAGGCTAACACCAGAAATATTCATCATTCCCACAAGAGGCAAACTGGTAGAAGGAATATTACTACATCAGAAGCATTTATAATAATGAAGGAAAGCAACTCTGCACATGAACTTTTCTACAAACAACACACGCGGTAACGTCATTTCTTCAAGTTAAGAGATCTGGTTAGAAGTATTCTTGCTCGGTTATAAAACAAATACTAAGGAATCGCATTATTACAACAAACTTCAAAACCTATATAAAAGAAACAGCTTCGTTTCTTGAGTGAAAAAGCAACTGTCGACAACCCTGTCTTTAGTTTTTTACGCATGGTGCAATTAGCAGAACTCACAGCAAGAACAACCTGCTCATTCAGCTAACAATTAATCCGACCGAACCTACCTTTCTTACTAGTTTTGTTTTTTCTACGACACTTGTTATTTAGCTCTGGGTTAAAGTGTATGGTTTCATACCAAAACAAAAAATCGTAGTATTTTTTTCTAGCGCACACTCATTCTATCTCACTATATTGATAAAGTATCTTTTGGAGTTTCCCTTTTGTGAATTACAACAAGCATAAGCAGTCTAGCCTTGATCCTTGATAAAAACATCTTATTAGCCAGATCTACCGTAATTACTATAACTTTGAAACTCAACTGAATTTAGATATCATAGAATTACCACAAGGAGCATGAAATTAAAGGCAGTTTATCAAGTAATTTTATAAATCCATTGAAAAGGCAAGTCATCGTAATTATAAAGTGGATTCTCGCATCTGCGAAAGTAATAAAAACCCCGGAGTGTTAATTAGCAGAAATTGTAAGCGACCACTGTCAAAATAACCACCAAAATATAGTCAATGCAATAAATACTTGTTAGCAGGTTACCTGCTAATGCACCATTATAAAAACAATTGTAATTTATCTAAATAAATATACGTATACATATATTATTTGATCTGCATGTGAACTTCATGTAACGCCATGTCCGAAAGTATCATAAGAAATTAGCTGATTTGTTACTTTCGCACATTTTAGTGAGGTCAGAAACAATTGCCTTCACATTATTGCGTAGTTATTGCTCTTGTCTGAGAAGTTTTGACAACGTCTGTTGTGTCTCATTGTCATGCCAGGAGGTGTATACGATGATGAATAGTTATTTTGCAAATTCTGTTGTAATATTTTCAAGACCCTACTGTTTTTGACAAAACGTCAATATTCAGCAGGGCTCCGATGAAATCTCTCTGATCTTATTGCACATAAAGAATGCATACTGTGTTTAACTCAGCCGGGGAACGACAATCCACAACAGGTGAAAAGTGGTTAGACAATCAAAGATATTGTAATACTGGTATATGCAAAGAAAAATGTGTGCGATGAGTTATGTGACAAGAAGCTCAGTTCCAACATTTTTGAGATTTAAGAATTATACCTAAAAATTAACTGTACAATAGCCCACAGATGGTGACCTGTCGATGAAATGAAAATAAAAGTAAGGAGCAGCGGGCACCGGTGGACATACTGATATCTCTTCCAAGATATCTTGTCCAATAATAACGAGACGTCAACTGCAACAAGACCGCTTTTAGTGTTGTGTATGTATTATTGAAAAAATTCGACAGACACAGCATTTTTACGATTGAACTAGCTAGCTGAATGTTTTTTGGACCCCATACTAACAGTCGTCAGACAAACACAGAGTGACGTCGTCATCGAGTCTCCATCGGAGTATGCCTGTCTAATGCTGTTCAATTTGTATTACAACTCAAAAATGGCCCACTCCTGCCTCCTTGTCAAAATGGCTACTTTTTCGTGTCCATGTCATTGCTGGATTGTACTACACACGAGCATCAAAGGTGAGTTTTATCGCAAGTAGTGAATATAGCCATATTTTATTTTGTCATTAAATCACTAGTGGTACATCANAGTTGCGATAAAGCTCAGGTTTGTGTAGCTACAGTACAGTAGGTTCCCTGAATTAATGATCACAGGGCCGTTCCCATTAATTCGAACTGAATTTTCTCAAGAATCCAAAACACTTTAATCATACGAATAATTCTATATACAATTCTATTTTTCTGTATCGTATATGTGTTCAAAGTAAGAACCGATAATTTTTTCATCAAAATGTACTTTACACAAAAAAGGATCAGTACGGTACCAGAGCATATAACAATCTTTTATACGAAAACAAGCCTTATACAAACATATTGTTATGATTAGGAAACAAGGAGTTTTGTAGCGATGCAGACGTAGTATCAATAGTATCATTACTATCAATGCAGTGCAACCTAAAATCAGTTACTTATATGCCAAGTCCACAAAATACGAGTCTGATGCTTTTACTGTCCCTTTAGTAATTTGCGGCCATCCATCAAAAATGTCAGTTCTATTTGACGCGGGGCCCACCTCCAAGAGATAAATAATAACAACAGGCCCGGTTTAAAATGCTGACGTTTCTGCTTAGACAAAAAAACATTTTCGTTAGTTTAGGACGAACGTGTCGAAGTATCCTCAAGATAAAGCACTTTCCAGCCAACCCCATAAACAACTCATCGGTATGCAATAACAATATTGGAAAATGAATGAACGCTTGATATATTTTAATTACTATTGAATCTTTCATGAGATGCCACAACTTGTAGGGACCATTTAGGCAGTCACTCATCATGTCCATGTCTTTCACAATGTGTAGTTCAAGGAAAGAATGCATACGAAGCAATAATGAATGTAATGGTTCAATAAGCAAATTCAAAATGTATATGAATATATGTATATTACTACTGACGGTTTTCATGCATCGTCATGATTTACCAGTTATTGATTAAGCCACAAATTAAATTCATCAATCGATATACAGCTACACCTTCACGATGAATGAAACTGAATGAATGGAATTGAATTCAATGATGCAGGCATACGCATAATATGTGATCTGATCTTCAGGTAGTCCATCTGTATGCATCTTTTTATATGCACGTAAATTTTCACTATGCGGACTAATTCATTCATTGACTTGTGGTCATCATATACGCCCGTAATAGAGGGTTGCGATGAGCCCGAAAAAAGCCCGAAACCCGAGCCCGAGCCCGACGAGCTTTTGACGGGCTTCGGGTAGCTTTTATGTTTCTTGTCGGTCTCGGGCTCGGGCTTAGTTTTTTCTTATGTTGGATGCTTCGGGCTTCGGTCGGGCTATGTTTTTAAAAAAGCCCGAAATGATACCCGAAATAATAAAAATAAAGAAATAAAGTATAGCATTTCGCATCTGGAGAGATCAAAGACGTATTTAGTGTTTTTAAACAGATTACATGTACAGATTACATGTACATATTCGTATACGTGACTGCACATCAACGTAAAATGTACATGTACGTACATGTTTGTACTGAAAAAGTACAAAGTACAGTCACACACTACATGTACTTAACGTACTGTACTAAAACTCGGTCTCGGGCTCGGGCTTGTCGGGCTTAGCCTCACTAAATTGTTCGGGCTCGGGTCGGGCGGGCTTATAATAGCTATGTCAGGCGGGCGGGCAGTCATAGTATCTACATCGGGCGGGCTTCGGGCTCTAGTTTTTGCCTATTGCAACCCTCTACCGTAATATAAAAACCGATTCTTCCGAGTTCGTTCGATTTTGATTGGTTTATATTGACATGCATTATATTGAGTCTGTTTGCATCATATGTCAGTAAAAACCATCAATGTACTCTATCTACGTATATTTATGATATATGATGATGTTACTCCATTCAGGTATGTTTGATACATTCCTAAATGAGTTCACATTCCTATTTGCAGACAAGGAAACGGTCTTAACCTAATATTATAAATGATTGCGCAGAATAGTTAGAAACAGCTGAATAAGCAAAGCACGGGCGAAATAAATGGCATTTTTTACATACCTCTGGGTCAACTTTGGAGAACTCAACGTCATCTTCATCTACTTCAAAGTATAGTTCATTAGAAGTAATGGAAACAATTCCAGGTGCAACAACTCCGGGAGAAACCAACTTGGCTTTGGTACTAATATTAACTGGACCTAGTAAACAACATCGTAAAAGTGGGTGGTTCATTTTCATAAAGTTGTCTTGTGTTGGAAATTAAATACTGCTACTGTATTTTTTATATGCATTTAGCGTCAAAATAATTAATTAAAAATTATAACACGGGGTACATTAATGTTTTGTTTCGCAAAACATACCAACTAAATCCAAGTCAAGTTCTCGATCATCACTCATTAACTCATTGTCATCCATGAGATCATTGGATTGAACGGGTTGTTGGGATCGACTAGCCGCTAAATGTGTATGAAACTCTTCTTTGGCCTAAATAAATTGAGACGAAGCAGTTGATAGAATAAACCTTTTCATTGTTTGTATATTCCAATCTATTAGAGAAATGGTTAGGCTCAGAACAAGGTTTTTCATTTTATAACGAGACGAATGTACTACTAACCTGTAATATGGCATCCTCAGGCAAGCCATGTTCTAAAGCAGCTTTGAGAGTTGCTTCCGGATGACTTGAGCCGTACGGATTATGAACAAACCGCTTGCGCCGTCTAGCATCATCTTCCCAAGCATCAAGCTTCCAATACTCAACAATATCCCTAAGACAAATTGAGAGTACGCAGTTTGCTAGTCTTTGTTCTACCACTGCCAACGTTCACGCCTGGCACTGGCATCACCTTCTTAACTATATTGAAATCATACAAATTTATAAAAATGAGAGTGCACAGACTTACTTGTTTTGGTCATGGCCCCATGCTCCATGTTTATTAGAAATGATGTTGATGGTTTTTTCTAGTATTTTAGCTGCAATGACATTATCTCTACGTCGTGCAGCAGTTATCAAGTGATCACACATCTTTTCCTCTTCCTTTCTTTCCAGTAACGTTTGAGCGCATAAAGTTTGCTGTAAAACAAACCAATTATTTTTTGTCTGTTTGTTTTACTACTTGGTATGGGGGACAATGAGACAAATATTCTACCTCAAACTCTGCATGTTTAAGAACATCATCGGCTCTCATCCGGTTTAAAATAAATTCTGCTTCATTTGCAACCCGAACAATGTGATCTTTCATGGCATGTGATAAGAGGCGACCTTCATTAATTAGCTCAATAAACGCTAAACCGGCATGCTTTTGAAGGGAATTCTGCCATTCTTGAGAGCAAAGGAGCATAACGAGCTCTACGACGGATGTACTATGCTTAAAGGTTGTTAAACCTAAAATTGAATTTAAAAGTTTGTAAATATTTATAATGATTTACCGACGGATAACAATAGAAGAAAATGGATGACATAGCTTGTACGATATAAAAATGTAAGACCTTTGCCTTCTGACAGTAATTCCTGACCGTGAGATCCAAGCAGAGTTTTTGAAAGAAATGGTGCGAAATCTACCATAATTTCCCTGAGCAATGGGCAGACGGACCCAAGAGCCGCTTCCAACTTTTGGGTAAGATTGGACTCGCGTGCTGGAGTTGGAATAGGGAATCCTTCGGTCGACATTAATGGCTTAATATGAAGTTCATCGGTTCTTGGCATGACCGTTGGTGCACCGGTGGACGCGCTGTTATGCATGGGACTACCACTAACTACACTAATTTGTCCTTGAGGCTTTTCTCCTCTGTCAAGTCCGTCTGTTATTAAAGAAACTTTTCGTTAATAGTAGAAAAACTGAGTAAATTTAAAGGATGTTTTAAAAATTACCTTTCTCATCAACTTTAGCTGTTTTTGTTATGGTATCGCTATCATCATTTAAACTGACATCCGTCCAACTGTCTTCGCCTTTCTTTTCATCATTTGCTTCACTACCAGTAAAAATTTGGTTAGAATCGTCTCCAACTGATTTCTGGGATGACACGTCACTCATTGGATCCTCACTCTGTTACAAATCCACAATACATCATGCGTTACTGTTTGCAACTTAGCCCAAAATTCAAACTTAGAAGCACCACTTCGTTACGCTCGCTCGTTTCGTATTATTTCAGTTCTTAAAAATAATAATGAATGCTGTGAATATATTATTATGTAAAGCGCGAATAATTTGTAAAAAATAAAAGAAAGCATCATCACATTTTGTAGATTACGGTTTACACAATTGTTTCAGAGAACCAAAAAGGGAACTAAAGGCGTACTGTTACATATTTTAAGTACAAGCATCGTACGTATTTAATCTACCTTCAAAGTAATGTTGGGAGATTTGGTTGTATCGTCTGCAGTAAGACTAATGCCGTCTTTGGTTTCAACCTACGGAAATGGTTAGCACGGATGACATACAAACACGTCAGTTATAATAAAAGCAATTATATTTTATAACATTAATCATTTGTGTGTATTATTGTGGAACATTGTAAAATACATTTCATTAATATGTATGTACGCTAAATTTAATGCCGTTGATGCTATTATATCATTTCTATTGATAACTTTCAGCTCTACTCCACTGGTATAAATAAATAACATTTGTTAAATTTTCAACGAAAAACAACAGTCCTACCTTAACTGACGACCCACTAATACTGATTTCTTCCGTGGACTCCCCTTCTCCTGGATGAGTGGAGTGGAGCATTTGAGCTTGTCCACTTTCAATTTGTTCTTCTGATCGCATATTGTCGCATTCGTCCACTGGACCTGTGTACAGTGTTCAAGAATGCAATGTAATAATAACAGTGGTCTACCAAGTTGTCAGTATAGCAGCTATTAATGCTCAAACTGAGAAAAATTTACTTGCCACTTGGCCAATTTCCAACAAATAATTAGTGAAATTTCTTTTTAGCAAAAAACTCAGCTCTTGCACTTGCAGTACGTATATAAGTATGTGATAATAGTAATATTAAAGAATAAATATAATCAGTATATAATAATATGTCACATTCACAGCTCAGCGTGTAATATAAATATTGTGTCAATTTTAACTCTAAATATATTCTACATTGCAATTTTAATATTGCTTCTTCATTTCACTTATACATTTATTAGCTGTTATCATATCAATAATAAATTATACTTTACAAAGTATGATAATAATTATTATTACATTATTATTATATTATGACTATATAATATTGTTTTTATGAAAATATACGTATGTACGAAAACTGGAAGCATTAAGACTGGAATCAACAGTAATGGCACAGAAAACTATGCGGAGCAACAACAAGTATTACTGTTGGAAGTGTAACAGGCGGCAGTTGAGCATGTTAAAATATGTCCTATGTGGACGCTGGCTTTCACTGAATAAAATCGAACTACAGTAAAAGTTGTGATAGGGCAGTGCATACAAACTGGGCAGTTATTATACAGCGTTGTAGCAATCAATGATTTCTTTGCTTTAGCAATCTTTGTAGCGTCAGTTATATGGGTTACCTTGACACATATTTCTAGCTTTGAAATAAGTAGTAGACGAGGAGCTGCACTGCTGAGATTTTTGACAATAGTTAGGAAGAAATTGGGGATAGACATGATTCGTCCACTGAGGAAAAACAGGCCGCTGGCCATTACCATGGTTGTCCTGAACACCACCTGCATGAACACCTCCCGCTTGACCAACACCACTCCCTAACAATCATGTTACATATATGGCATCCATTTTCACACTTTCTGTTATGTCTATTAATATGCTAATTAATGGGATCAAATTATTTGCTTAGTTGTACTAAAACTTGCGACATGATGAGAAGTTTACAACTTAACAATAAGTGATCGCACATTTCTATCTGCAAACTATACATTACTGACCTGATATTTTTACTGGCTCAACAATAGCTATATTATGAAGAGTAGGAATCTGAAGCAACTAGAACGAATAGTATTGAGTATGAACAGTACCTTGTACAACAGTAGAAGTTCCGTTAGCTGTGGTGGTAGAGGGCGCATGACAATACTGGGCACTTGAAGGATCACTAGTATTTGGCACAGGACTTGAGGACGGAGTTGGAGGAGGTTCTAGTATGTCACGATACTT
Organism: Callyntrura guangdongensis; assembly: GCA_027744295.1. Taxonomy (NCBI): domain Eukaryota; kingdom Metazoa; phylum Arthropoda; class Collembola; order Entomobryomorpha; family Paronellidae; genus Callyntrura; species Callyntrura guangdongensis. The sequence goes on along the minus strand of JAHZNB010006682.1, from coordinate 22,542 downwards.
GGACACCATCAGTACGGAAATGAAATAAACAATGGCCAGAGCTAAAAATTGGGCTTGCTTTGTCTCTTCCTATCAGAGAGAAAATAAATAGATTCATTAAAGATTCGTTTCAGATGTAAGATTTTAAAAGGTTTGCATATGAGACAAAATTCATACAATATCACGGTAAATAACGGCACGTAAACGGTTGACATCCATATCTTGTAGCAATTTTTCAGGGTCTTTGACGGGGCTGTTTTGTGTCGCCAGATTTTCTACGATATTCTGCAAGTGCAAATAGGAACACTCAGGTTACAAATATTGGTAAAACTGTCTTCAGATGAAAAATAAATTTAACTAATAAAAGCTATAGGAGTGTACCTTAGGTGACGCTTGGGCACCTCGTATAAGAGAATGCAAATGAGCGACCTTTGCAGGAAGTGTCCCTCCATTGCTACCATAATAATTTCCTGACTGCTGTAATCGGAGTCTTTCCTTGCACTCTAAGCAATTACGGACGGCACTAGTACAGACAAGGCGGAGACACTGTCGAAGGATACCACCATTTGACATATTTTTCTCAGACTCCAGCTCATTAAAATTGAGAGAGCTTGCAAATATAAGCACATCCGCCATATTTACAAGACGCTGGAGAAATGATACCGCAACCTCAATTGGCATTCCCTGAGTTGGCTCAATTACATCCAAATCGCTCTATGAATGTATTCAAATATAAGTTAGAGGAATGTGGGTCTAAAACTTACGGAACGAAAATGATCAAACGCGAAAACTTACATTAGGAGATGTCGCAGATGCAAGGAGTGGTAGCAAACCACCGCAGGCAATGATTAAATTATCAGCCAGCTGTGATATTAAATGAACTGTGTTCACGACGAAAATAGTGTTTTCTCCAGTATTTACGAAATCCAATACAGACTTGGTAGAATGACTTGAAACAAATGAGAGATATCATTTTATGTACACATACATTTGTACACTTCATTTATTTTTGAATATATACTTACCTGCGCCAAACCTGAATATCAGTTTCTAAGGAGAATAGTACATCAGACAACAATCTCTGATGGATATATGACCATTTAAACTCTGGAATTCTAAACGGCGGATGAGAAGGGCCTGGATTAAATAAATGACGACTTCCGTGATGAAACATACCAGATGACTTTCTTCGTTCCCCCGAACCATTACCTAAACATACATATTCAACAGGATATTACGATATAATGACAGTTTTAGGTTACACACGTTACATACAACGCTGCAATAGATCTATAGTAGATATCCTGTACGGACATTGCACAATTTATACAATTTCTATACGATAATGATAAATCACTGACAAATACGGGAAATACGATCAGAACAAGAATACTTGCCTTCTTCGTGTGTTTGGGTCTGCACTGCAGTGGAAGCACTTCTAGGACGGATAGCAGTGTTACCCTCCTCACACTCTAGCTCAGGTTTTGCTTCGCCACTTTCATCATTATCTGTTTCCGTTGGGCTAACTGTTTCCTGCCTGGACGCGTCTAGTCGTGGCGACAATTTGGCTTTCTTCACATCCGATTCGGACTGAATCCATTCCCGCCTATCCAAAGAAGATACTAGGGAACTCCCGTCGTCATGCCTAGAGTCAACATGATGAATAACAGTGTCTCCGTCGGTGATTATATCATTTGTATGATCCTGATCCGTTGCAACAGATTCTATTGTTTTTTCTTCCTGAAACTCGTCGTCTTTATTTAACGTAATTTCTTGGCTATCAGAAATTTCAACACAGGTCATTTCTTCCTTCACATCTGGAGAAGGTAGTCTGCATATTTCAATACTTTTTGCATCATCTTCAGTCTCTTCACTGTTTTTAGCCTTCTCTTTCACTTCTTCAGTCACTTCAAGCTCAATATTTTCATTTTGATCATCTGAAGCTTCTGATGGAGAGTTAGTTCCATTTATCAGTTTAGGGGGACTGTCAACATTTTCTTTGATGTGCACGGGAGATATCTCTATCTCATTTAATTTGTTAGAGGTAGGTTCATCTTCAACGTCTTCCGGTTCCGTACTTGATTTACCACTGATTCCATTTTTGACAGGCGACGAAACAATACACGGTGTTATTTCTGCTTCTATATCTTCTATCTTCACAGGGCTTTCCGGTAAGTCTGGTCTTTTTGAAATTGAGCAAACACTTTTGTCGTCCTGGTCAGTATCAGCTGCGTTATGATCATCGTCTTCGTCAGCAGAGGGTGATTCAGATAACCCGTTTTCAATTCGTTCATTTTCATTTGACTGTGCTTCCGATATTTCACAACCTGCCATAACAATTTCCTCTGGCGTGCTATCTGCGTTATCTTCAGCCGATGCGCTTTGCGAGGAATTATCTGCATCACAAATAGTAGCTGTCTCATCCTCCTGAGATTCTTTGTCAAACACACCATCACTAGCTGGAGAATCAGCGACTGACTCAATTGGTTCTGTCACCGCTGCTTCCATTAAACTGCGTTTTGCGAATTCACAACCCGGAGCGTGTTCCTCGTGTTCAATTGCCATCACATCAGTAGTTTCATTGGTGACATCTGTCACAGTGACGCCAGAACTTGGGACGGAGCCCGGAGTACGATAGCCATTTCGTGGTTGATCCCAACCTGAAATCGTACTAATTGGACGTTGCTGTCTAACAGCAGGATCTGTGATGTTGTCTGATTGCCGTCTTTCATAATGTTCATACATTTGCGTAAACTGAAGTCGAAATTCTTCATATGACACTTTTGAATGCACAATGGCCAATGTGTCTACCCATACCCTCCACCCTCCGTATTCATATTTAATAGCATGGTGCAGAAGCATCCTGAACAAGGAATATACCATATCAGAAATCTTCTGTTCCTCAGTGTTCTTAGGGTGAATATATGCCAGTGAAATCAACCACTCCTGTGAATATCAGTTTTTTAATTGGTTAGCCAACCACTAGTAAAATTAAAAGTATATAATCAAATGTACAATGTTTATTCATTTGCTGAAATTTTGTTATACCTGCCAAACTGACATTTGTAATACTGTCCTACGATTTTCGCGATTATGATTGCATAATAATGTCATATCTGACAAAAATAGCTTTTTAACCTCCAACAACGCATCGGTTTGCTTTGATTGTCGTATCAGAGTTGCGACCACTTTCAAAATCACTGCAAGATTAAAGAAATAAATTAATATTGTATTTATGGACTATATTTCAATACTAATCAATCATATTTGTAGGACTGGCAAAAGGTAGACATAAAAAATATCCGTACTTGGGTTCTCTAAACGGTAATTAGATTCAGGCTCGGAATGTTTAGAATACAATATCTGTTGACTAATATGTTCGGTCAAAATCTGAAATTCAAAAATTTGCTTGTTATACTACCATTGAGGTTGCAAATCAGTTTTAAGCATCACAATCATTACCTCGTAAAGGACGTTGTAGGTAGGAAGACTTAGTGATTCTTCGTGAAGAAGAAGTCGCTCAGCCAACAGAGTATACAAATTATGTGGACTCATAACGTCATACTTTCTCCTGCAACAATTCATTTAGCATTAAAGCTTTTATTTTATTTTACATGTACATTTTATATTTGAGTAATTCGGGTAAGAGCTTCATAAATGCAACATACTTATGTGTACTTCTACAGAGGAAAAACCCAAGCAATTTCAACGCCTGAAGTCTAATTAACTGTGTCTCTGCTCCGAGAAGTTTAAAAACGGTCCGCACACCGTTTTTCGCATCAAACGCGGGTACAAGTGAAGATGGATGCTCTGACATTAGGGATATTAGCATTTGCAATACATCATGAAGATTTTCATCCTAAAAATCAACGTGAAACATTTTTATGTTAGACGTGATTACATCCTTAAGTAAAATTAGACCGAGAAATAAAATTAAAATGACAAACCAGCTTACCTCATTTACTGTGGTCAAGTAGTTTAAAATACTTTGTAGCTCATCCTCTTTGACACCATTACCTATCAATATCAATTGTTTGAGGAAGAGCAGTATATAAGCTCGAATAGCAATAATGTCAGCATCCAACGGGCGGGGGCCATCTGAAACACATTAAAACAAAATGCTTGATCCCAAATAAAGACTCCAAATAAAGATAGCATATTGATGTAAAATTTATAAACAAAAAGAACAAGAGCAGCTATTGGCTGGCAGTATTTACCAAGGCCTTTAGGAGTAATACTGGATTTCTCTCTCGGATTCACAACCCAATAGTAGTACTTTAGGGTATGCATAGTTTGCAATACCGTACTAATTCGTCTCACGTTTGAATAAATTTGTGTGTCAGCTAGAAATTCGGTGGCCAGGTAAGAATATAGTTTCATTTGCACAGTAACAGGGGTGTAGATCCATAAGGCAGGATTAAAGAGAATGTGATCAAGGAGCTGGAAAATATGCATATAAAGTATTTATTCCAAAGCCAAATATAAATATATACAACACTAGATTAAATTAAACGTTTTAAAAATGTTGCATATAATATGGCACCCCCTCTTACTTGCTTTAGAAGAAGTTCACTGTTGGCATTTGGACAGCATGTAACCAGGTATTTGGTAAGTTGGAGGAAAGACAAGAGCACTTGAAGTGTCAAATGCTCTCTGGACGCTTTTTGAAGTAGATAACTGATAACTAAAAACCCTCTGTTCTGAATCATATGTTGTTGAACCGTTGGTGAGGACTCTACCAATTCGCAGATAAATTCTAACAACTTGGAACTAAAAATAGAAACAATTATAAGTTATCAAAGTATGCAACAACATGATACAGTCACGTTTTTGTTGCTTATAATGATGTACCATAATGAGGAATCCTTTTTATTGTCGACAGGAGTGTCATGAGAGAGATCGAGTTGTGCAAATAAGGGGAAAAGTACCTGAATACCACCAACTGAATTCAGAGTACTATGTATGGAATGTGTGATTACTGCTTTTACATCCTGTACAAAAATTGAAAGAATTTAAAGTGTAAACGTCTTTTTATGCCATCAAAAAAGACAGATTTTGTTGTTTTGAAATACCTGCAACATAAGTGCATGAGGTGTATGGACGAAGTAGGAAATGTTTCCTTTTGGCGCGGATTGAAGACACAGTTGGCTGTCAGTAGCTACGGGATTGTACATAAACACTAGGGAGCTGGATAATTTACCATCATAAAGGACACGACGGTGGTTTTCAGGGAGCTGCATATGGAACTCGTTTTCAAAACGAAATTGATTCTGGAGGTAGAGAAAGTGAAATAATGGAATTAATTTTACAATTAATTTTAACAAAATAAGTTGGTGAACTATAGACTACAAAAAGAGCACAAAAAAGTAATGCCCATGCTACGTTGTTTTAAACTTTTCAGCAAAGCTAGCCAAGTTGACATACAACCCATCAACTTAGTTTACATTCCACAAGCTACCACCAGCATAAGTGATAACTTGGTGAGGTCAGATTACTGAAAAGTGCTCTAAAGTATGAGATAAAAACCGCAGTACCTTGTACCCTGGACCGAGGCGATGCATGGCACATATTTGGTGTGGAGTGAGCGCTTCTCCGAAAAGGTATACGGCTGACATTTGCCCACAAAAGACACGTTCCTCGTCGAGGTCGGGGGTGGCACCGATGTAACATTTATCAAAGGGCTACATCATTTTATAAACATATTTTACGTTAATCATATTTACAATTTTTAGTAGTAAATAAAAGTTTCGCTGCCACATCTGATAACAAGAGTATATCATTTCTACTGCGTGGGAGCTGATCAACAGAGCTTACATAACGCAATTTCATGCAGTATAATTTGTTGCATCATTAGCTACGACAACATTTCAAAACAAAGTACCCAAAATGGTTCAAAATCTCGACCAAAGCAATTATTTAACCATTGCAATCAACGAAACATAAGGATCTCCTATTAGATTAATCATTGCAAGCTGCTTAGCTACAGGCTACTTCTAGACTTCTCTGATCTCTTTGAAGAGAATATTTGCTAACGAGAATTGCCCCAGTTTTACGAAAATGAAAATTTCACAACACAGGTCTAAATGTACATATCAACCACAATTCTACTATAATATGCAAAACATCAGATCTACCCTACCGTGATATATTCAATATACCGCGTCCTAACAAATTTAAGCTACTTTCACCAGTGACATCATTAGTGTGTAGGTTTAAAAGTAGATCCTTTTATGTATACTATCTTCCCTACGGTTGGCATAAATATACACTTATACGGGTGGCTATATATACATATAGCTTTCACAACCGCGGAAAGCCATATTACAGGAATTTGTAATGCGACGGGATTAATTTAACGCGAAACTATTATATCAGTTACGTATAGTTCATGTTTTTTCATTGGATAAAGCAAATGAATAAAAAATAACTTACGTCATTAGTGGAAACAAACCACGCCATTTCAGTACTGGACGCAAGCTGACAGTTAACAAAGCACTTTATCTCGTTCTTTGTCCACCGATTGTAAATGTAGACGATGGCTATCATATACCACTGGGAACATTAATAAAATATTTTGTAAGAGTGCTGATCTCAACGCATACCATAGAATTGGTAGACCTGTGATCTTCGTTTGTAAAGGAGCATTCCTAAAGGACTAATGTATTTTCCTGAGTGGTTCATTACCTTTCTTGGCTGGAATTCGTATTTTACGCAATGTTGGAAGCCCTTCCCTTTCACCTTCATTGACGTAAGTACGAGACAGTTACCAACAAAATGGGCGGAATAACCAACACCTTTGCTCGTCTTGAAACTGTTTGCGTGGGGGGTCAAAACAGCAATATTATTATTATTATTAATTTCATCAGGACGTAATAAAAAATAAAACGAGTAAGTATCCTACAAATACTCATCATACCAACCTGTATAAATACGGTTTTTCACGTTCAATATTAACCGAGTTGATTGGATCCAATCTAAACCAAGTCATGAACGTAAAGCCATTTTCATATGGCCATCGTGCGAGAGGAGGAAGAAGAATTGCCTGAAATTTTACGATAAAAAGCAGTCATTTCTCTGTGACTTTTGCAAGAAAACATCTCACGTGTACGGTATGTCCTAATTTCTGTAGAAGTGGTTGTGACGTACTAACACAACTGGATTCTACAAAAGCGCTAGAAGCCTACAACTTTCACCACGAGCTTTACTTGCCATAGAATCTTACACACATAATAATAAATTGCATACAAATAAAAAGTCAGCAAACTTACTGAGCCTTTTTTCCCAGGAAAGCTGAAAAACACATCGGGCCCAGTCCTTTGTGGCATCTGACGAAGTACACTCAATAATTTGGCCGAATGACGGGGCTACAAAAGATTAAACAAAGGCTTAAGTGCTGCGACCAGTAGTGAGCTCATACAACGACTGACTACGTCCTCCTATCTGATGGAAAAAGCCATTTCACTCAACGACATTTTAACTGACCAATGCCATAATTTCTTTCTTTCAATTCTCTACACATAGTAATACCCTAAAAAGTTCAAACAAACAACTCCACTTTCGTCAATCCCTTCTCCAAAATAAATGACAGTGGCACAATATTTAAACACTACCGTTATGAAGCTCGCCTTGACAATGTTCCTAACTTTCTTTGCTTTAAACTATGTGTTTCTACCCGACAACAGAACATTCATAAAAATAGTTTCTTCCTTCCTTCTTCCCTAACCCCAAAGTACTTGAATGACGTCCCTTCAGAGAAATACTTATAAAGCTAAAGCTAAAACTATTTTGTTCTTTACTCTCACATTTTTTCCCAAGTAATGTAAAAGAAACAACTATTCACTATTCCTTTTCCATAATACCTATATTCTCATTCTATACCATACCACGAAATAACAACATGTCTTTGAACAACCAGAGGAGTATTAAAGTATGTATGAAACAATTTTAAATTACATTTAAGTTAAACTGAACAATGAGTTGCTATCGGAATTAAATATTATACATACATTGACATATACACATTACAACTTACCACTAATCTTTGACATGGTCAATTATTATGATATTAACATTAATTAACATTGGTGTGTTAAAATTTACCCATCTGCCATTCACGGCTTTCATTGAGCTAAATAATAGCTTGAGCTCTTTGACGGTGATACTATAGCTGGCAAGCACCCCAAGCATCTCGATCAGAAGATCTAAATAAATTCAAAGACATGATGATGATGATACACAAAATTATAAAAAAACATTTTTGTTCATTTTCATGGTACACAGGGGTTTCATCGTCATAAAACCAAAAGTTGGCTTCTTTTATGAGGGAAATTAAAACGGTCGTAAAACGGCAACACCAAACAGCCACATAATTTGCTTCGGATGCCTCTACATAAGCAGAGGCATACCAAAACAACGCAGCAAAACCAACAGCCAACCCTGCAACAACTGCAAGGTAGGCTACTAAAAGTGTGCCCGCCGTTGTTTCCGTTTTGTATCTATGCGATCCACTGCCTTGTACACATTTTCCCCCAAAAAATACATGTGAGTGATTTTTACCTGCGACGACAGGTTCTGCGTGGGGCAGCCTGAGCAAAATGTGTTCGATGAGGCCAACATCTGTACATGCCTGGAGGTTTCTCACACTCTTCCGTAAAATTGCAATGAACACACTCCATATCTCAGCCTATGGAAAACAAACAAATCAATGTACGGATAAAACACACAATACAGTAAACCACAACAAATAAATTTAGAAAATTTTCTCTTACAATCTATATATACAAAGCATATTCGATGTTGTAATCAAGTTAGACAACAAGGCAGACTGCATTACCACAACAAGAAGGTGTTGACAAACCTGATGGCAAATTTGATTTTTATTTAAATTGTGGCGACATAGCCAATTCTTGGTGAGTGGTACCGTCTAGTGGCAGCATGCTATTCTATTTTTATTTTATTACTGGCATAAAGCATTTATAAACATGGTTTAAAGTACGAAACTACAGCTACCACTTTCACCATTAATTGAGGTCTAAACACTCCATGATGGCAAATTCCACGAACCGTTCCTTAAATGGAATTCTAAAATATACATTAGCATCTGGTACAGCTGCTTGTACAGCACGAGTTACACGTTCGCTTGCTTACTTTGCACATATTAAACTTTCACCCACAGCAACCAGGAACCGTAGTAACGTAACATGTCATATATGCCTAGTGTACTTAAAGCGAAATATGCCAATTACTAGGGACATACTGCAGATACCATTGCTATCCACTAGCCTAGCCCCCAGCGGGGAGAGTAAATTGCCGATTCATAAAAATGCAATTTGTCATCGACGGTTTAGTTCGCACACAGGTGCAAGCTACACAACTGGTGTTGACATTGATGACATCAAAAAGAAGTTTGGAATTGAAAATCATTATTGGAAAAGCTCATTTTGACTGACGCGGTGAGGCGTCGCCTTGGAAAAAACACGCATATCCGTATTTTCACTTTAAACGACCACACTTGTGAAAAAGTCAGTGAGCAACATGAGACGATAGAAATGTGAAAAAAAGTTTACTCCGTACCTTGATTCAATCCTTGACAAAAAAGATAAACCAGGTAAATAGCATGCGACTTTCCTGATTGCTTTACTTTTAACTTTCTCATAAACTTTTTAGTACGATACGCAAGAGTAGGTAGATTGGCCTATGACGTAAGCTCAAAGCTCGCTTTTTACTTTACTAGCGCTCATACATTAATAAAAACTGTGTCTTGTGGGATAATGAATTGAATTGGTTTTGATAAAAGGTTCTTCTGGGGGATTTCAATTCTAGTGGAATACTTAACAATGCTACCAACCACAGTATATTCTGCATGGAAAATGAAAAGTCTGCAATAATCTTTCTGTAGTTTCCGCAGCTGGGCACTGGTGTCAGTTCTCATACCTACATTACATACATTCATAGTATGATATATTCCTTAACTTTTGTTCGTAGTAAGAGAAGATGTCAGTTGGCTTTGGGTATTGGTGGTAGACAAAGTCAAAGAATACGGCGCCGGAAGATGAGACGACACCCTGTGCCGTCGTTTGAATAAACGTATTCCATTAGTAAAGCAATACGGAAATACAATTTTGATACGAAGTAGAACGTGTGTGTTTATTCATGCTGCTCATTATTACAGGTTCAGTATGCGAGTATTTAAGTGTATCTTGTTGATGAGCGCGGATTACTTTTCCTTTTAAAGGCTACACAAGATGCTTGTGTTAACTTCCAAAGATGTATTATGATGGTTTGAAAATTTGAACGACTTGGGTTACTTTTGCCTTCCACTCAGTCTGTGGTTGTGAATGATGTTGGTATTTGTACATAGTAGGCGATTTGGCTGAAAATATGTACATCATCATTCAGTCCTGGTAGGTCAGAACGGTAGACAGGCGATCATACTTTACATATCTATATACCATGTTCGTAACTATACTGAGTGAGTTAAAACAGAACCAACATTGCAGCTACATAAGTATTTAAGCAACACAAAAGAGTAACTTTTCTTTCTTAGTCATTCAGCCACAACAGGAAATCATAGTAATATGACTAGTATGAAGCCAACAGTGGTAGAACAGATCAGAGCTCCCGACCAAGCATAGTGCACCATAGCACAAGCACCACAGCCATCATCATTATCATCGCTCGATCTCTTGAGAGAAGAGTTGAGATTTTACGAGGAGCAATATCGGGTAGGAGCCCACCTGGGTGTCTTCTAGCGAAATGCTAATAAATCATGCAAAGGAGAAAATTTTCTACTTTCTTTTTTGCTTCCTAGTTATTACACCACCACATCACATATCCCCTCTCCTTCAAGTACCACTTCATTCGTATCTTATACACTTGTAGATATATATATATATATTACAAGAGCGTTGGTATATGTACAGGCGGGAAACAGAAAGAGGAGTGGGTGAAAAGGGAGACGGAAACCGCTAGGTCACGTTGGCAATATTACTTTGCTGACCATCAACTATATTTGGTATGTACATTTTGTGTACTTTCACCTTATCTCCAAAGCAGGAAAAACGTCCTTCAACCAGAAGAAGAATTTTCTGAACCTTTCCTACTATAGCAACCAGTACTGTTTCGATGATCAACGTGATAAAGCACGCCATATGCTTGCTAACAATGTAAAACCAAGATCGGTTGATTTATTTCCATTTTTGCTTCATGCTCTAATCTTATCCTGTTGTAAGTGGCTTCTTTCTTCTTTAGTCTTCTTCTCCTACTACTCACGCTGCACTGCCGCTACTATTGCCAGAAACACAGGACAAGTCCGAAATTCTTCGTCTTGGAGGAACAATAGAAAACAAAAGGTTGAAAGTAAGCCATTCTTTTTCCGAATTGAATGAAAAGTTTTGAGGCGGAAGGGACGGTTCGGGCATGCAGATGTTGTGGTTGGTTGGTTTCTTCGCAAAGACGTGCAAAGTAAATAATATAGAAACACATTAGCACAGTTTTCCTCTTTTTCTCTCTCTCTCTCTTTCTTTTCTTTCATGTGTCATTTTTCAACAACAATGCTGAATAACCCCATGAAATTTCAAAAGTGGAAGTACGTATATTATTGTGAGTGCAAACGACAGCTCAATGTTAGTTTTAGATGGCTATCCATCGTGTATCTTTTTTCTTTTTATGTACTACTCGAAATCTGTAATATTGTTGTTTGTACATACTTTTGTCCTACAAATGCCATCACAACGGTTATTACTACAAAGAGTCACTTCAGTTGTTCAAAGAAAAATACTTAAATACCTACAAAAGTACTGCGCTCATATGCATACTCGTCTTGTTTGAGTGTGTAAACATGTAAGCATCAGATCGATTTCGTAACATAACACAGAAGACATTAGAAGGTTTTTATTGTTTCCAAACAAGAGTTTATATGGAGTTCACTTTCTTTCTTGAAAGGTACGATGGTACAAAGAGGAAGATACACGGAGAAGTATGTGAAATTGGAGCGAACGAATAAAAGATTTTGATTTTCATTAGAGACAGTCATCCAGTCCTTCTCTCGTGATTTCCATTCTACAAACAAACTACCCAGCATCACGACGAAAGTGAAATAAAAACCAATGAAAAATAGAAAGCAATAAAGATGGGTACATGTGCTTGGGAAAGCAGAAAACCTATTAAATTAACACACAAGAAGTGAAACGGAAGGAAATAAAGAACTTGTATGCTATGCTACTAGAAAGATACTGCAAACAACTGACGAGGAAGGCTGTCGGGCCAAAAGAGTCCAATCCCGTTCAAAATAAATTTGTAGTCAATTCGTATGCGTAAATTAAGATAAGACTAAAATTGCACTCGTTTTTGACACCCAGGACACCTTGGGCTTCAATTGTTGTTAAAATGAAATGCATACCATATGCGATGAACACAGCTGAATGCATAGTTTAACGTTCTCTGTCACTCTCAAATGTTTTAAAATTATATTTTCTACATTTTATTACATATTAAATTACATAGTTGGAATTATACATAGATGATTTAATTTTACGTGTACTTGGCAAATGGCATCATTACACTGGTTTGTTCAAATATGCAGCTACTGATAAAATTCTATTTCAAACTTGCACACAAATCAAGTCACATGAACATCAGGATATACAAAATGGTCATTTAAAAACCATAATGCAGCAAAATGTAGTTTTAAAATAATTGAGAGTGACAGGGCACGTACATTCAGCTGCGTTTATTGCCTATGGTATGCGGATGATTGGAACTACAATTGAAGCCCTAGATGCCCAGTGTATCAAGAAACGGGCGTAAATTTAGTCTTATCGTAGTCTGTCTGTGCATACGAATTGATATAAAAACATTTTAAACAGGATTGAATTATTTGGTTGGATAGCCTCCCTCGTGAGCTCCTTTTGATGTGGTTTCTTTCAATTCGTGGCAAATCTACACATTATTCTTTCTAGCTACTGGTAGATGTACGATTCTTCTGTCTCCTTCATGCATAAAAATGTGCACAGGTTTGTGTCTACCACAGTCAGAGCCTAATTCATTTGCTTTCTACAAACTAATTATACAAAGCGTTTACGAACTACTGCGTTTACTAGCTGCTGTTTCGCATACCAACCGCATTGAACTGCAGATGCCCTGATCTCTCACACAGACAAAGAAGTACTCGCACACTGGTACCTGCATCCAATACAACTACTATCTCACTGTCCGGGCATCAGACCCAACGTGTATGGTATCAAAAACAAAAAATGTGAAACCAATTAATTCAAAGATTAATTTACATCGTCAGTGTTCATGGTTTATCGTCATATGCCAACCTATTTTTAATTTTCCATTATACAGGAACGTATTTCATAGATTCTACAGTTTCGTTCTCGCTATAGCCCTACTACTACCACATGTCCGGAATTTGTTTAAAAACCTAAGCAAAAACTAGCCCGGGCTCTGTTCCCCACGAGACAGTATACTATCGAAGTCCTTGACCCTTGAAACCACTTTATTCTGATATACACGATGGAGATTCCTCCATCGTGTCCGTACTTACGTACGTCCGTCCGTAATCACGATAACTCTTGAAGGAAACGGAATTTTGAAATTCTGTTTTAATTAGGTTTAGTCAATAGCTCGAATGAGTTCAAAGATGGCCGTATGGGGTGAACCCCTTGGGGGGTCAAATGAGGGGTCAATGGTTTTACTCATAACTTCGATCCAGTAAATCCGTTTGACATGGGTTTTTCTAATTCACCAACAGTGACAAGGGCTATAACATACATACATATGTCAGCATGACATCACAGTGATACCCCCTACGGGTAGAAACAAGAGACCCCCTTTTATTTCTTTGACTTTTAACATAGTAACTATGGATCGAATTTGGTACACACATATGTACCTTATAAGTGCTTGTATTGATATAGAAAATTTGAGCCAGATTGGTTAATAACTTTGCCTTCTGGCGGGGTCAAAGGTCAATTCATCATCTTCACTATTAAGCTTTATGGTAATGGCACACATAGGAGGATAGATAGTTTGATTGACTTTTACGCCGATTGAACAGATGTGACCATTGTACAGTTTACCAGACTTTTATTGTATTGTATTATTTTTAGAAGCTTGCAATGCAAGCAGAAAAAGCGTACATATTGCCTAGATAGTTACCTCAAAACTTCCCGTTCTCTCCCGTTTATAATTTCCCCCCACTTATAATTCCCACCCATTTATTATTTCCTCCCATTTCTAATACTAACATGCAAAAGAGTGAAAAAACCATGTAAGCTTCATCTATTTGTATTATAGGTTTGTGTATACTTATATATTTAGCTAATTTTAAAGTATTTAACTTGTTTGAATAATGTATACGACAACAGTTTCTGATGTACAAATTTTCAAAATTGGCGGTCGGTCATGTTGCACGAAAGAAACAAAAACATCGCAACATGTTAAGATGTGTGTAGTGTGTAGTGCTCGCTTACTGCTTTGCTGGATGTTAGATATAGTAAGTTTTAATGGGACATGATCATAACGTTAATGGATTTCAAAAAATTGAGGCAAAAAGAAAACTGGAAGTGAAAATATGTGCGAGGGCCTTGGAGGAAACATGGCTTGAAACTTTGGGAGGAATATGGCTTGCTTAAACTGAGCCAGGGGGAACCAGGGCGGGCCCACTGTAACCGTTAACAAACTATCTTCACGATAGACAACAGTGCATAATATGCACATATTGTAATATTATGTACGTTAAAAAACTGCGGAGTCTTACTTGGACACCTTACAAGCTGTCAACTACAGCCGTATTGGAAAGTTACCTATTTAATGTGTAGTGGTATTTACACGTGAAATTTCTACTTGAATAAACCAATCAAGCTAGCACGTAGCAATGTGACGAAGCAATTTCTTGATTTGTTTGTGGATAAGAATAAGTTCAGTGGATAAGAACACAGACGCAGAAAAAAACAGAAATACACAATTTGTAAGGTATCACAGTGTTACCCCTCTGGGTGCCGTATGGCATCATCTTAAGTTTCAAAATTACTCCCTAGGTAGGATGAGGGTGGAGGAATTGATTGATGTAAACAACTTCAAAATGGCAGAACTTCAGAACGTAACCGTTTTCGAGTTTTCGTCAGGACAACGTGAAGTTAATAGATGCCTTCGCCACTTAATAAAATAAGCATGGAATCAATTCAATTTAAACTAAAAATCACACAAAGCATACTTGACTACAAAGCGAGACAACAGTACTGGAATTAAGATATAAAAGACGAAACAGATTCTGTATTTAAAACCGTACCAACAGTAATATTCTATTTTAGTCTCAAGAAATACCATGCCGTAATCATGAAACAATTGAAAGCTTTGGGATTGTAACATGTCGAGGTTTTGGTTTCCAAGTACATTATTTTAAAAATGTACTTTTGGAAAGCAAATGTTTCAAAGTTGTGAATTATTATTACGTAAATTACATGAATTTTGTTTAATGGACAGACAAATTCAGCCCACTAACAATGAGACAGCAATTAAAAATTACTACCTTTACTATTTCGACACGTTACAATCCCAAGAAGCTTTCAAAGCTTTCGTTAAAAGGGAAGTGCGTTTGAACTACTGTCAACAATTTAAGTTGTGACGCCCACGTTGAAAATTGGAACCGGATTAAAGTTGTTCCTAAGACACTATACATGTATTTATTTATTTATTTATTCATCAAAGAAAATGTATATAACGTTTGCAACACAAACGAAAATTATTTATTGAAATGTTACTTAACGACGCTATCAATTGAACCAACAGTGTAGGAAAGGAAGATTGGAACATAGTTTGCATAATAGGGTCGATCATGACTACGTAAGATGTTGGGCGTATGCTTAATACCTAAAAATAATAATTTTTAGAACGCAGCATTGCTACATATATTACATGGAATACACATTTCATCGCATCTCAAAAATGAATGATAGCCTATGAACAATCAAAATCATCAATGACCCAACAATATAACACTTTGAATACAACACTCTATTATATCTTCATATCGCCGCTCTGTTATTCACCCCTTCATTCTCATCAAGGGTGCACATGTCAGAAAAAGAAACAGCGATAAGCATCATAGTTACATACAATATATGTATATGCGGCAATGAGAAAACTGGAAACGGACGGAGACTGTTCGCAACTATTTGTAGAATACCACATGGTACATCTGCATTAGACATATACATTATTCACAGAAGCTGTTACACATCGCATCGTGCCTCTGCAATCATTGAAGGTAACCTCATACATCATCATTTGATACACAAAACTAGACATTAATGTCATGGTTCAATTCATTTGAATAGAGGAAACTTTTGTGCAGGAACTATTCCAGCACTACTGTGGTCTAATATTAATGCTAGATGTTTCCGTATACTTACCAGACTTTCATGATAGCAAAAAACATGTGCGCTTACGAGGTGATATTGGGTATCGCCACCATTCTTATTGAAACTCTTGCCATTTTCCTGGTTTGTTGAGCCAGCGTGCACACACACACACCTCTCGTTTTGAAAAGATTTGAATATCTTAGCATCTTCAGTAATTCTCTTCTTTTCCAAAGTTATGTACATTTGCATACATTATATTTATTGACGGGGAATAAATGTCTTAAAAATTTCTTTTCGGGAAAACTGCTCAAAAATGGTGAAATGTTTCTTCTGAAGCTTTCCATTTTCCCTTTTCCCTAGTCACCGTCTGCGTATGAGCCGGTACAAATAACACCGCGCGGCGTATGCTGTGCGTTCAACTACTCTACAGACTCCCGTGTATCCATGCTTAATCACATGGCTAGTACTAGTGGAGAACTTAAACTGCGGGAGTGCTAGTGGTTGCATAAACTACCACCAAAAATGCAATTTATGCTTCATTTTATCTATCTATCTATCATATGTGTAGCAGGAGTAACTGCTCCAAGAGCACAATTTCTATGCAAATTACAAGGTTCTGGAAAGGCAACTGAGCGGAGTGAAAGTGAAAAAGTAACGATAAAGCGTCCTGATGAATTCGTTCAACTCTACTTTGAGAAAACTCAAGGAGCATTAAGCAGTCGTTAGTAAAACCGTGTATTTAGATATGTACTTCATAACAGCGAGGTTGCCAGGATTATGGCGTTACCCGTTTCTGATCAAGTTGTGTTGACTACTACACGTAATACGCAATATTTGACGTGTTAAACGTTGTCCTTTGACCGTCATCATCAACAACAACCTAAAATATTTTTATTCCAAGATACAGGTAGATATAGCAAGTCTTGAAGCACAAGTATAAAAAGCTTGTTGTGTAGCTGTCTTACAAACAGAGAGTAATTTGTCACTCCAATGACGGTCAAAATTACTTGATATTTCCATTTCAGATATTGTATAGGCTTTTCTTGATAAACTCGAAGGAAATTGATATGGCCATATAACAGAAATTTGCTGTATATATACATAACATGGACTAAACTGACAATGAGACGGAAACGGAGAAAAGTTTCCACGTTGAAATGAAAGGGATGAAAGCTAAAAAAATAATAAAAAATACATATTTAACAAGACACGTACGTATTTTGTGAATTTGTATGCAAATGAAGATGGGATTGAATGACAACGATCAATAAGGTACATTTACCACCACATCTCATCCATATTCTATGCCCGCTTTCAGATTTAGCAGAAAAAAACGGAGAAAGGGAGCCTGACACAATAACAAAGTTACCATAAATCTACAAAAAATATTGACAGATAAATCGAGTGAGACTGAGAGAAATGGAAAGTTGATGTTCGAATTTTTATTCCCACTCACTGAAAATATTTATATTTATACGATGAAGAAATTCGTAGATGGGGACCAATAAACATTTTCGACATCATGTCAGTTACAAAAAACATTGTGGCAGGATTCAATATCAAAGAAAAGGGCATACACGTCATGTAGAAATATTTATAAACACATTTATTGTTGTTCACACAAGGATTTGCAATAAAGAATCACGATGAAACTCCAGCGATTGGTAGAGAAAATGGAGGATTCATCTTATTTCCTTGGAAGAGGCACTACAGATAGTTGTAAGACTGGATGTAACCTATTCTGGCATTTACGTACGTAATACATAAACGTCTCGTAGATATTTTTTGTCTTCTAACGTGTTTTCATGTTGTAAGTAAGTACCTACAATATACATTTAATATCTATGTGTATATGTATTAAATATACCAAGTGAATTCGATTATTCTATACTTTAGCAAATATACATCATTCAATGATTGTGCATGAACGGTCTAAAAAATACGCAATGTAGAAGTGTAGTGAACAGCATCTACCGATTTCACGTTTGTACATGTACTGATACGTAAGCCGAGAAATTTTTTCTATCAGGGAAGTGAAATTGAAGATTTCCTGTAGGCGTTATATAAATTTATACACGTGCGCCTTTCTACATATACAGATATACAAATAGTGAGGGATGATTATCAAAATGAAATACTTGTTAGGGTAAAATGTAAAGACGTCAGGCGCCAAACGACTACATATAGTAGACATAAGTAGTTTGTACGCCTATCTTTTAAAAAGTTTCCGCAATATTTTTGACGTGTACTGTTTTTAGCCAGAAACGGGCGAGCAAAACTATCAAAAGATATTAAGCTGTATATGGGCAACTGATAGGATTGAAATAAACATGTAGGTAAGAATACGACTACAACTGACAAAATACACGTACGAATGCAATTATGATCCATTTACCACGTTAAGTTGAAGAAACGTCTAAATTATACTGCTGGTAAAATGTGCTCGTTTGAGAGAAAATAAAGCATCTTACTGAACAAAATAAAATGAGCAGGAAGTTTTATTTCCCTAAAACTCTGGTAGATTACAAACTCTTGAAGCTTGTTAGAAAAACACAAACAGAGACTGGCGAAATAGGTCAGTCTTTTGAATACATTTTTTCTTTGATCTACGGTTTCCTTTCTACTAGCAATATGCTTGAAAGCGCAGTGGGGAGAAATTATTGGATTTGTGCACAAAAGTAAGAAGACGAGTATTGTGGGATTAATGAAAATAAATACACAATAACGAGCTTGGGTTATATTTTACATTTGTAAGCATCTACTCTTACAGAGTTGGCATGTTCTAAATATTTTTCAGTGCGTCTTTTTTATATTATACGCCAGAAAGTAATTTCCGAAAGGATGTTCACCTTTCAGATTTAGAGTGCTTCAAATTTAGAGTGTGGAGCACCAGTGTACATGTTATGGTAACATTCTTTTCTTATAAGAAAAATAATTTGATATTTGATCATTCCTAGAAGCGCTATTATCATTGCTTCAGCAAATCGTCTCATTAACCAAAACGTATAAATAAACAGCAAACAGTGTATGAGTTTTTTCCCATGCCTGCATGCCTCACCAAGTACCTAAATTGTTTATTAAGCAATCTCCAAGAGAAAATGGTTTCTGGTATTTACGTAAGCATCCAAAGACAGCGTGTGGCAATATTGCTTAAAGCAGTGTCAACTACTGCTGTTGTGCTGTTGTTGTAAAATTCTTTCTGTCTCTCTTATTTAGGACCAGACTCTGGAACTAAAATTACTCATTCGTGTCCGGTCGTACGCACGATAACTTCGCGATAGCTCAAATGAGTTCGACGATGGACGGTTGGAGTCAAACTCGTTGGAGTTAATTTAAAATTTCAAAATATTGTCTATGGCTGAAAGTTGGTATACGTTTTGCAAAGTATGACCAAAATTGGTCGGTCCCAAGATTGGTTACCCTATGAAGCGTCAAACTTTGAATATTTTTATCACATAACTCCGAAACGGTACATCCATTTGAGATGGGGTTTGTAACAATCGACTAGCAGTGACAAAAGCCATAACATATGACAGCATGGCATCTCAATGACATTCCCTTAGGGCGAAACAACGGACTCCCTATTATTGCTTGACATAACAACTGTGGCTCAAATTTGGTACACATATACCTTATAGGTATTTGTATAAGCATACCAGCTTTGATCCAGATTGGTTGATAGCTGTGGCTGACAAAGGTCAAATCATTACCATTAAGCTTTGGATGATGGATAGTTTAAGTTAGTATGACGCCAATAAAGGACGTCTGGTCCTACATTTCCCAGACCTTATTTCTACCAGCTTTCTCCTCATGGCATCAATGTAATGTATGGAAGGTAAACAGATTTCAAAAGATTGTTTGGGTCGAGTTGCTGAGTCACCGCGTGGAAAATTCTAATATATTGCATAATTTTCCAGGGGTTTATCAAAAAGATTGTGGCATCATCGAAGATTTCAAATGAAAATCTTGTGAACGACCATCGTGTTCTCTTTCGTACTTATAAAAGCTGATGTAGTTCAGCATGATAGAAATTGGTTCTTGTGTACCATCCCATTTGATAATACCTCTTGGTTACTCTATTTCCATAATATTTTCCATCTTCAAAAGAAATGAATAAAAAATTTGATAAAATTACCATACGAACACTCAGCAGTTTGCCTTCTATCAGTTAACAAAATAAACACTCGTGTTTTCCAACTCGTTTTTGAAGAGTGTTACCACAACCACACAAGTAGTTATGTGTATGAGCCATGTGCATCCTTTAGCAAATATAAAGCTCTTCAATTTATAACGAATAGCTGATTCATTTTTCAAAAGAAAAAGAAAATTCTAAATACAGTCAATTTCTTGTATATTTTACTCAAAAACTCTACGAATTACCAG
This sequence comes from Callyntrura guangdongensis, assembly GCA_027744295.1. Classification (NCBI taxonomy): domain Eukaryota; kingdom Metazoa; phylum Arthropoda; class Collembola; order Entomobryomorpha; family Paronellidae; genus Callyntrura; species Callyntrura guangdongensis. The sequence continues at coordinate 1,813 of JAHZNB010006682.1, read as the reverse complement.
AAAATTGTGTACACGCTACCCGAACTTGTGTAAGCTATATTATTTGCTGATATAAGCGTATGTTTTGTGCACACTTGACAGCCACATCTGTGTAGTATTTATTTATTTATTTACTTTAACTACACACATGCATGTACTGATGTACTACTACAACAGTACTTAGGACTTATAATTCAATAATTCAATCTGTGGAGAAAGCACTTCAATTTAGTTTAACGCTTTCACTTTTTTCTAACACGGCAAAAGAAAGGTTCTCGAGAAGGTGATAGAAGTATTTAAAAAAGCACGTACCTACTTACTTGAATCAATACAAAACCATTTAACACCGAGGCGCTTTTTCTATCATTGTACTCCTTTAAATAACTCCCTTTTCTCGTGCAGCAAACACTCACGCAGATCGACGAGGCATACATACTAAATACGACGCAAACATGAAGCACGGCACAGGAATATTGTGTTTGGGTACATGTTTGAAATAGGGAAGTTGACAGAGGGAGAGGGAGCTAGAGCAAACGAGAAGAATAAATTGCTGACATGTCTTTCCTCATGAAAAAGAGTGGTAAGCATTCGGGATGTCTCCTCCACCGCCTCTTCTCACAGTATGATAGATGCGGCATATCTGTCCTTGTGCCAGATGTAATGTTCACCTTGAAACAGCAGAGTATTGATGCAATACGAAGGGTGAACATCTTCTAATAAAGTAAGTTCCTCTCATTTCAGTTTCTTCTGTTAAAAAACTTGAGGCACAAAATGAGGATGGATAGATAGAAGACGTGTTATGAGAGTTTATATAAAAGCAGGACGTAAAAGCGATATATAGTACATGCTACAAGAAGTTAACATACTTATATCGAAGGTTGTTTACTATATTGTGACTCATTTTTGATGACATATCTCGTTACTTTATTTTATTCTGCAGCTAGGATGCATATATTTCGATAGAGGAGACTTAGGGGTTTTTAACAATATGATACACAGTGGATGGAAATGATCCAGAGACGCACTTTCACTGTTGAAAATTATCAATTTTCAGGGGGTAACCCACATCTCGGTCTCACTAATTGTGTCATTCCTACTACTATTCCACGCTAGATGTATCATGAATTCGGTCAAATTGCCAATGAAACGATTTAAGGGTACGTAAGAGTTCCCATGTATTTGGCACTGTATGTTTTATTTCGATTTTGCTGATATGTACTTTTTCTGGCATAGCAAAAATTGTAGGTTGCTAATTTTGGGAAATTTTGTTAAATCGTGGTGTACATGGGTCAATTAGCCACTTGATATTACTTATAGCTTTGTGTGTTCCAATTCGTTGATTCGTATATTTATTTTTCAAATTCAAACTCTTGTTCTTGTGCTTGTCAACCTAGGAAAATTTGCAATGTGTATACTATCTCATAAAGATTATGTCATTTGTTGAAATTAATTTGCAGCAATGTAGGCTTACTTTTAAAATGTTATAATGTGTCCAAAATGATGTATACGAGACAAGGTTGATTTACTTTTCCGACTATCCCCATTTTCTCTGTGGGTGAGATAACATGATGGCTACATGTTGTAACGATGTAAAAATTTATTTAATAAAATTGCTGTTAAAAATGTTAAACAACTCTGTACGTTTTATCTTTATCATTCATTTGCATGGGGAAAAGGGGAACTGCATACGGGTAAGGTTGCATATTATGTCGTTCAAGACTGTTGTTATCGCGAGTTTGGAATAGAATGCCAGCCTGATAGCACCATTTTTTTGTTCTGTAAAGAAAATTATGGACAAGGACATTGCCATTTTCGTGATCGCTGACGCAATAAT
>JAHZNB010006681.1:0-25978 GCA_027744295.1 Callyntrura guangdongensis | reverse complement strand
CGTATTTTTAAGCTTAAGCTTGTAGCTATTAATTCCATTCACAATCAACCTACACCTAATCAGCTTTTTGATTCATCGAGTGTGATACGACGTGCAATAGTAATAGTTCAAATCATGGCATGGAGTTATTCACGATGTCAATTTTTAAGTTGCCGCGTGCACAAAAAGTATGCAAAAGACCTGCATGGATAAAGGTACCGTCGAATGTCGAATAATGCATCACACATTAAAATCTTTCTTGATGAGATGCTTAAAGTGAATGAATTTGATATGATATCACCTTCATGGTACTTTTTTTCTTTATCTACTGCTAGTCGAATCTGCAGTTGATTTACGAAATCAATTTGTAAGCTTGTATCTTTTGCAACTGACTCACATTAGTAACCTGTAGGTACATACAGTCATGAATGACACTTTTTATTTCCTAGATTAGTTTGATTTTACAACATGTTGTAAATATGTATGTATATGTAAACATGTTCTTCAAAATTGAAATAGCCATAATAATATCATTTAATAACGTTAAACGTAATTTACGTTACGTAAAATTGGTCATTAATTCTCCGTTTTAGACACGAGTTATTCAAAATACATTTTGAGTCAATTCCACCAGCGAGATGACACTTGTATTTCAAAGCTGTACATTCTTGAGGTATTCTCAGTTATTATGAACAAGGATTGTTGCAGATTTGCCACATATTAATACTTACATTGAAAGTAGGTGCAGGCTAAAATGATTGGACGAAAAAGTGAATTTAATATTCAAGCTACGTACCCACACGAATACAATGACACAACAAAGGAAAACTAGTCGGTTGATGACTAATGTTAGACAGAACCACAGCAGGTGCACTTTGCAAACTTTTATGGACAAAATAGCCATCATTAAAATTTTACATGCATGCATGATGGTTGAGCTGTTCAATGGATATTATTTAGATTAAATCAAAATGATACGTCTGGGTTTACGAGCCTGTAGATATCCATTTAACGATCGTAAAACTTTAGTGTTTAGTAATATCGGTCAAAAATGCATTTTTTATCAATGAAATCATTGCTTCCTTTTGCTCACATATGACTACTACCACATATTTTGTTAATATAACGGTTTCAGAGCTTTTGGATCGAATTACCTACTACAAGTTTCGAGGCAGTCTAGCAAAATTAGAAATTGAAATATGCGTTCGAATGCTGTCGTGTGAAACTTTTGAAGCGTATATCAAAAATACGGGATCAGTGAATTTATTTTGGCAGCGACAGTTTGCAAATCACTCACTAATATGTATCGCTACACATGCTTGAATTTTTTGTGCTTAAAGGTCGCTTTTATGTGGTACCAAGTCTCTTTCACAGCGCTTTATTTGGTCAAGGGAGTACGTGAAGCGCCTTTGATATCTCCGCCGAATAAAGCAAAACGAGAGGATGCAAATAGTCAAAGTAGTTAATCCTATTATCTGAATAATATATCCCTGCTAGTAATGTTGGTCTTGGTGAGGTAGAATGGCAACAACTACAATAAAACAGTTTATAACGTAACGACAGTGGCACTCCAAAAATTCACCTACTCACCTACCTATCTACCTACCACCTACCTCCTTAAACGCATCAACAAGAGCCGCAATCAATAACATAAATTGTCATAATAATAGTAATAAAAAATGACGCGCTCTGGGTTTGTAACAAAACGACTAAATGAAAAACTCTTAACATCGAGACAAATCAAATCGTCTACATGGTTGAACTACTTTTTTATTTGGAAAATAAAAAAACTCCTTTTGAAATCGTAAAACCCCTTGAGCTTCTAGCTAAACATGGTGATTCTCACAGTGAATGGAGCCGACCGTGGTTCACACAATAACGAGAAGAGATCTGTATGAGAGGCGTGCATATCTGAATAATATATATCAAATGTAACTGTAAGTACTTCTTCAAATTGTAATTTCAAAAAGATGTTTTGAAATTGTCAGCCGCTCATTTTAGTCTGTGGTTTCGTAGTTGTTTGTTATTGATGGCATTTTTGAATATTGTGAGTTCTACGACTCACTCATCGTCAGACCAGAGTTTTTTTTTGAGTCCTGTAAGTACTCACAGTACAGTAGTAGTACAGCTTGTATATAACACTGTCATTATCTCGAAATCAGCAAGGTTATTCTATTATTTGGATCTTTACAACATGGTTTTGCTTCTATTCAACGATGATTATAATGGCATTCAGCTTTTCTTTGTACCGCAAATTTCAGTTAAGTACCACTTAAACACACTAAAAAGAAGCAAGGCCAGTTGAGGATAATGTTGTTTGCATGCCATAGCTTTTCTCCTTAAAATGGCCATGTCAAAGAACGACCTTGACAAAAATTAACGCTTTTTGCTGTTTGCATACACACGGTTTTGATATTAACACACATAACTGATTAACTCGTTTGTTTGCTTGTTTGTTATCAGAGGAGTAGGAGCAGTTGTATTGGTAAATTATATGTTTAAGTTACTATGAATAAGGAACACTGATTTAATTTAATGATGGCGTTTTAAAATGGCATGTTGAATGGGTGCTGATTTTTTATTTTCCATTTTCTCTTTCAGTTAGTTGACGCTGACGCGTTTAGGCGTTCAGGATGCATGTTATCTCCATTTTTCAATTCTAATAATCTGACTGAACTTTTGCCTGTTACGCTAAATTTGCACCTGTACTGGTAATATCATAAAGCTATTATTATCCATTTACCTATATGATTTTATATTCGCGTATACCTACACGGCACCTACCTCTAGGTTGTCTATATTATCTACAGGTCTTGAATTTAATATATTTCAAATTCTAATTACCGTATTAATTATTTTGTTTATCTCAAATAACCAATTCAATTATGTAAACCTTAACTTCAACGAGAGAAAATTAGGCTTATACTATTTCGTATTACTGGAGATAAATCATTGTCATTCATCAAACGGCTATCCTAATTCTCAGTGTCTTCTAATCTCACATGGGTTCACAGCAGATGAGCTGTAAAATTCGTTAAAATTGCTCACACTTGGGACAGAGAAACTACGTGTTGGGTATATAATGCTCTTCCCTTTTTTTATGTACCCAGCTCGTGCAATAAACTACGTGCACAAGAAACTACGTAACTTAACAAACACTTTTGCTTCTAGCAAGAAGTTGTGTAAATAGTAATAAAAATTGGTGTAAAACACCAGAGATCATGGCTGTTTTAATGGCATTATGCCATTACTTGGTACTTGGGTGTAATGGGATTAAAAACACTAAACCAGCAGCTAATTTCATTGATTTACTAAGACCCATTGCGTTTCTCGTTCAAGAAGTTAAAGCATCATCATGTCTGTAGATGGATCAATCCACTCCGAATCGGGAGCACCCCCAGATGCTGTTGCCAGTTACAAGGAACATTTTCCTCTTCATCAATCCAAAGGACAAACATTACGTCATGTTTTATTGTATTTTTACTGTTGTATGTAACAAGTAACAGCGGTGCTTAAGGAGAGCTAAAAGCTGTTGGTGCTCAAAACGATCAAGTGAGGAAAATGATTATGATGTGATGATTAAGGCAATATCCTAAATTTGTCTAAATGACTCTCATTCTCTGGCACACTTGTAATTTTATAGGCAACGCTACTCAAGACGCAATAAAGACTACAAACATGTGGAGTGCTACTGCGGTCCAAGGTGCTTGTATTTATGTTTTGTGCATTTCGCCACATTGATGAAAATTGGTCACAATTGCAATGTTTTTCAAATAGATCTCTAGGCATGTAACTTCTCCTCGCAATTGTACGCTACATTATCGTTCTTAAACATGCATAAACAGTGAAAGGAAGGCGCTATTTTTTGAACTGAGAAACGTTTTTTTTACAATGACGACTACACGGGACGATATGGCATGGCTGTACAGAGAAGCAATGAAAGATTAACGACAGCGATTCTTTTATGTGAAATTTTCTTGTCGTAATGTAAAAAAACGAGCTTTATAGGATAATCGAGGCTAATCTAATTTTGTTCTGTACAATAAAACAGATAAAACAGATCTGCGACTTTATTAACTAAAAATGCTCATTTAAAATTCAAATATCTCATATGACTCTATTTTTGTGGCATATTTAGTTTGAACCATATTACTTTTACTTTTTTCCATTAACTTTATTGAATTAGTCGATTAAAAAACTCCATAATTTCAATCAGCTCTGCTGTGTTCAGCATAATAATGTTGCTAATTAAGTTGGGATCATATCACTTAAGACTTAAGCACCTGAAAAACAACATTTTTTTTCTAATGGTTCGCAATTTGGTGGTTGTTTCCTCAACAAACTTAGAAAAAAATTTGCTCATCTCCTCATGTCGTGCTCAAATGTTAGAAGCAAGGCTATAGATAGGGCAGTATCTGTAACAGTCATAATTGATAGTTGCAAAAATATAAAATGCTACTGACATCGAAAAACTTTGCAGTTCAAAATTTTTTGGCAGTATAAGCATCTCGAATAAATATTTAAGGCATTATTGATATTGTTGAAAGGTGGATTTTGTGTGCTGGAAAAAAGTACAAGAGTACCAACCAACCAAAGAAGTACAAATAGAGTGCAAGTTCTCAGAAAATGCTGTGCGCCCATTATCAACAACACAGCGAACAACACACATTATTTGATTGCTTTTCCACGTTGACTTGCACACACGGTTATGACTATGACAGGCTTTATTGACAGAAGGAGAAGAGTTGAACGTGCTAGAATCATGTTTACTTTACCCCTACGTCTTGACTTAAATGAAGTCTTAAAACTTTATGACGCTTGTTAATGGAGCACACATCAAGGGAGAAAATTGCCAACACTTATTGATAATTTGTGTATTTTCTCACATGTTCTCGTTTGCTTGTTTTGTTTCTTTCCTATTATTACCAACTGCCTCCTATATAGATTGGCTACACCTACTGTGTATACATACATATACACCCCCAAAATATAAAGATGTCTACTACTTTTCTCTTCCTAAAAGTTGAGATCTTGAGCTGTGCCAATATAGGTAAAAATCGTTCAAACTGACAAACATTTACAACGATGCTGATGATTACGATGATGCAAGAGGAATATTTTCTTTTATTACCGGCAGCAGTGGAGTTGGGCAAATTTTTTCTCTCACATTTCAGTACGTTGTGTTATGTACATAAACCAAGGAACGAAAAGGTAGGCATGTATATTCAATTTTCTTGAGTAAAACTGTTGGTTTTGCAAAGCTGAGCTTTTGGCCCCTCCTGTCTCGCACGCATTTTAGATCTCTGTCTTATTTGTGTATTGGAGGCGTTCTCAAAATTCATGCTTACCAGGTCGTTAAGTGAAAAAATCTTGTCTGAGGTTTTTCTCCTTGATAGCTAAAAGGTAAACTGGTTATTTAGTTGTGGGAAGAAAAAAAGTGTAACAACAGCAGTTGTAAACATATCGCTCTATGCAGCATAACTCTTATATTATGGGATCTAATACTCTAGCCGTAATAACCCCACAGCACGACGCTTCATGAAATTAGGGTTTGCAACTTGTGCATGACAATAACGTGGATGATTATGTGATTTGTAATAGCTCATTTCGCAACCTCTTTTGCGCTTATATTTCCTGCTTTATTATTAGTTTTATTTGAAAAGTAAGTGCGAGAGCGAGCACAAGAACGGTGTATACGTTTTTTGTGTATTACGAAAACAAGAAAAATGAATAAGAATAAAATGTATCCCAAAATATTCGCATAAATGTGTATGCGGCTGTGTGGGGAGAGGGAAGGAGGGCGAAAAATGGAGTTGTTAATGTTTGTCTAGTGGTGTTGGAATAGATGTGCACAAGAAGGTAATATCCCTTGTTATTTTTCATCATCATCATCATCATCAGTTTTGCTTCACTTTCGTTTTTACATAACAAGCATGTACACAAGAACGTTCCGTGCATGATAAGCAGTATATCCTTACTTCCACGAAAACCCACACCACCCCTAATAAATATAGCGGACAGAATCATGGGAGATAGTAAAACAGACAAATAAGGAGATAATATAGTTAATAACAATCTTCTTGAGTAACTTTTTGAAATCTAATGTGTACCTTGTACCTATACTACGACAGAGCTTTGCAAACAGAAACCCATCATCATCGGGATGATGTTGATGATAATGTTACTGATCATCATCGTCATCGTCATAATCTTCTTTCCAGAGAAGAGACAAAAAGTAGATCAAATGGAAAGTTTGGGGGAGGGAGAGAGAGAGAGAGGAAAGGAAAAGTTTTCGTGTTCAATACTATCAGCATGTACACCCCATAAAGCATTCTTGACTTTTGACTCATATTCTTCATGTTTCTCACAGATCGCTTCTCTAAGAATTTCATTCACATCACTGATGTAGTAGTAGTAACGAAAAACATACCTGAACCAACAATAAGGAATGGAATGACCTAGCTTTTTGCACACAGTTTCATCTTGCCAAAACGACACCCACCTCGGAAACCTTGTGTAGTGGTGGTGGTGGGTATGTATTTTTGTAGTGTCGACACTTCCCATTAATTCCTTGCGTTAGCTGTGTACTTCATACTACTTTGTCTAGGGGTTATATGTGCGTACATAAGTGTCTCTCTCGGTGTGTGTTCTTGTTCCCACTGGCTTCGTTTCGCCATTTCCTATTCTCAGCTCCAATTGAAAAGTTGGAGGACAGTAAGTAATATGTAGTGGCAGTAGTAGTGTTCCGTTGTCGTTGCTGCCATTAGCGCTACTAAATCGACGAGGAAATTTATGGGTGACATTCCGTCTCGCCCAAATGAATGCAATCCAAGCAGAAAAAGAGGAGCATTGAATGATAATGGGATCTGGAATGGGATGAAGAGGAGCGTTCCGACATAATATGAGGATTAACGATATGTGAAACTGCAAACTTGGTAGTTTTACAGCTTCTTTGCTTTTTTTATCAAAGAGAAAAGCATACGCACACATATATACTCGGGTAGCGGCACGTAGGAACGTATTTAGAAGAGCAACATTACTTTTAGAATGTGTGATCATCATCATGATGTGTGCAACAAGACATGCTACCACATATTCAACATTCCATTTACGTACGTTATTGTTGATTAGCACCCCTTTTGAAAACAACTTCAAGAAAGCCAGCTGTGAAGTAAAAGTATGTTTCTATTTGGTTTGATATTTCCGCAGTATTTACGTCAGCCAGCTTAACCAAAATAGTGCCCAAATTGAATACGATGCAAGTGATGGAACGAATGAAAATAAATTCTGGAAAATAAATAGCCATTTCGTACCATTTGAGAAATAAGACACTAAGCTTGAAGAAACGGTAACTTGTCGGGGCAAAATATTTAAAGAATTTGTAATAGTAATAATGAACATCAGGGTCAATGGTGACTTGTGTGCTGATGGTGTAGCTTGATATTCACAGTAAAAAACGAACCGATGATCACCGAACATCTCTGCAGAGACGTATAAAAATATGCTCGTTCAAGTTTAAATGATGGGCATAAAAATAATAATAACTTGTTTCTTCGTGTAATAAGTTTGCAAATGGGCACAAATCTTCCTGTTTTTATCACGCTGGCAAAATAACCTTGCTCTGGGGTTTTATACGTATGGATTTGGCGATTATGGTTCTTTTAAGCAGGATACTAAACCACAATGTGTGCGTGCGATGATGATGAAAGGTATATACATGCATATGTGCATACAATGATAATGATACACAATTATAGAAAAAAAGATACGATCCCCACCGCGAAACGACGATCTACTAACATCACTACCATTTACAGCCAAAATGTATCATAACGGGAGCACAGAGAAAACGTAAAAAGGCATAAAGCAATTGGAAAGATTTTTTCCCAATATAAGTGCCCTCATAAATCCATATTTTATTGGCATTCAGGGAAATGAATCTAATAAATCATTTTGAAAACTCGACAGGAGGTGCTCGGCGTTTCTACTTTTTACAAGTTTCAAATAGGATATGATGGGATATGGTACGGGGCTCGAGAAAATCTCGCAATGTTGTGGTTCGGGTCGCATACACACAGACGACACATATATGAGTTTTGGTTGGGTTGATTTTTAGAAACAAGAGGTATGTGTGTATGGGTGTGTGGGGGTGACGAGACGACGACACTGGTGCTGTGGTGTAATAGTATGTGTGCACGTACGTTGAGCTCTGTCGATGATGCATGAGATCAGGACTAGTAAAGTGGTTTGTAAAAGGCTTAAAATCGACATGTAACTTTGCAATACATCTCCTTTTTAAATCTCTCTTTCAAACTTTAAAAAAGTATTCCGCCTGTTGGTTTATTGGAAATGTGGCATTTTTTCTGGCATCATCACAAAATACATATTGAGAGCAAAAGAAAGAGAGAGAGATGAGAATAGAAGAATAGATGGATATATGATATATCCCTATATATAAATTTGGTTTTTTGTAAAAAAGAAAAGAAAAGAGAGATGTCCGCAAGTAATCTGGGTTACAACATCGTTTGAAAGTTAAACAGCAAAATTGCAACTGCCGATGTAGTTCTTTTTGTAATACATCCTTTTTATGTTTACCTCTGTATGACTAGCGGATTTACTATAAAGCAATCGAAGAGCTATACTAGTTGTTATGTTTTATACTTGACAATAACGGAACCAAGGACCAAGTGGACCGAAAACTTTCTTTCAGCTTGAGGATAGGAATATTTATGCATAAGGATACGACGGGAGATTTGATAATAATTTTTTGACTTTTTAGTCTCCTTTGGCTAACAGGAAATTTGCAGGCTGATGTTGAAGCAAAAAGTACTTGTAGACCGACTGACCAACTTGCACAGTTTCCTGGAAAAGGTAAATCCTTGCAGTTTTAACTTTTTACGCGAAGAAAATGAAAGATGTTCTGTTCTCCCTGCGAAACTGGTCCAAAAAAGTTGCTCGAATTTTTTTGTGTGCCAATATTTAATACGAAGTATTTTGGCAAAACTTTATATAGTGGTTCTGAATATAATATTGTAGCGTATGCCATTCCAAGAGATTTTAAAGGGTTCTATTGTTTTAGCAGCTTTTTCTTTCAACTGCCTAATTGTACTTTTACAGGGCGATAAGAACAAGTAACACAATGTTCGTTGTAAAAATGACAAAGCCACTTGGTTTGACGTAACAAAAATCACTTTAAAATATACCTTGATAAGTATAACATCGCCACCAAAAATTAATTTAGAGTTAGCTTCCAAAAGTGCAAGTAAAAGCTTAAAATCGACATATACTACATGACATGAAGCTAAAAATACTCTTGTCTGTACGGCTCATCTCTTTGAAAACTTTTAGACTATAGCTGTTACTTTGTTGTTGTTTGACTAATTGGAAACACAAAATTGACTGATAGATCATTTGTTCCGACACATGTTTTAGCAGCTTTTTCTTTCAACTGCCTAATTGTACTTTTACAGGGCGATAAGAACAAGTAACACAATGTTCGTTGTAAAAATGACAAAGCCACTTGGTTTGACGTAACAAAAATCAATTAAAATATACCTTGATAAGTATAACATCGCCACCAAAAATTAATTTAGAGTAAGCTTGCTAAAGTGCAAGTAAAAGCTTAAAATCGACTTACTACATGACATGAGGCTAAAAATACTCTTGTCTGTATGGCTCATCTCTTTGAAAACTTTTAGACTATAGCTGTTACTTTGTTGTTGTTTGACTAATTGGAAACACAAAATTGACTGATAGATCATTTGTTCCGACACAAAAAAAATATCCCGCTGTAACAGAACATGTAGGGGTTAATATTAATTACCGAGTTGATACCATTAGAATAGCGTAACAGAAATCTGCCGCCACAGCCACAATCCAAAATGTATATTACAGTTTGTCATATTCAAAGAGGGGTAATCACATCTACTGCCTATTTTTCTTAAGAAAAGGAAGTATGAGAATAAGAAAATTGGAGAAAATCCCGTCATTTGTTTACTTTCATCACTGTCAGCGGTTGTAGCAGTGTTAGGGGCCAACAGTGGGCAAAAGGAGGTAGGGAACAACTACAACACGTAATAATGTATTTTATACAAGAATAAATGACAGCTGCCAGAATGACGCTGAAAGATATTACAATAAGAGCAGAGTAGTAGGCGTGTTAGGAACACGCCAGCCAACACCAGCAAACAAGTGATTTTTTTGTTGCAAAAGTTCCACATAAAACTTTTTCTGGTGATGGGTCTGGTGAAGTTAAAAAAAGGAAATCAGAGATTACTTTTTTTTTGTTGTACACACAGGACTACTGCGAAAGTGAATGGGCAGTGCGCCCATGAAGTAAAAGTATTACCTCTCTCTCTATGAAAGTACAAGTACGCATTTCAGTGGTACAAACGCAGAAAATAACAAGCAATCTGGAAAATAACAAAAAATGAATAGACAGCTCCCACCACCAACAACCAACCACCACAACCCACGATATATTTTTATAACTGTACATTGGAGTGGGGGAGCACAAGCAGATTCCGGTAGTAAACAAATTCTTTCGTCGACATAAACATAACCTTCTGCTAAACCAAAATTCAAACAGAGTTGAGTTAATATGCCCTGTGTAATGTGTGCTAGTACATGGGGAAATATAAAAATGTCGTGTTCATACAATATGAGCTTCATGTTTTCAAGCAGTTGTTGTTGGTACTAGGTCATCATGCAATCCTCATGCCGCTGCGTCGCTGCTACTACTGCTGCAAGTGAAAGAGAACGAAACGAACAAATTTCGGCAACCTATATTGTGGAGTTTTACTGGTTGGAATTTCTTTGGAAAGATTGAGAAAATGAGAAAGATGAAGGGAGAATATGAATATGAAAACAACTCAGACGAAGATTTATATTTTGGTGGGAGCTTCTTTGGACAGTTGAACTACGAATCATTTTTAAGGAAAAGGAGCTTATGACGGATAGTAAACTACGCGTTGTACTCTATGTATTTCATGTCATGGAGTTTCCTGTAAAAATACATGAACATGTACAAAAAAAATCGTAAGAAATGATATATTCCTGTCTGTCTGAATTCTGCAAGCAAAGTGATGGTACTTAAGTTGCATTGTTGTTTTCGGCATTTTTTTTTATCTTTCTCATTTTTATGTTTCGCGGAATACGAAAATTGGTGAATTTGCGAGGATCGCTTACACACAAGAATAGTACGAGCAGAGAGTTATAATATATCAAGTACCATAATATAGGCACTTGTACATGTAGGCTACTTATCTATATGTATGCCTGCATATGAAAAATGCAAATATTTTTATTAATGTATAAAGTCAAAAGTGGAATTTCTCCGCGATTTCCACTGCTGTAGGAGTATTAAAACCGCTACTTTTGGTACTAGGGGCTCTTCTGGTGGTGTTGAAATTGGGTTTCAGAATCCATTTGTTATTTAGTTAGTAGCATTTCATATCTTTCAAACTCAACAAGCTGGAACTTACTCACGTCCTATTCCAGTTTACAGCAACACAAAACACAATACGTACAAGCTATTATGGTACTGTGTTGGTAGAGAAAAAAAAACCTTGGTTGTTGTGAGTGTTTGTGTGGGATGTATTGTGACTTGGTATGTCTTATATTATGCTTGTGGATTTTTTGATAAACACGTAGTTCAACACTATGTATACAGTAAAGACCAGCCGACAACTACGACTGAACGGAACTTTCACAAAAAAATACAACTTTTACGACGACATAGCATTTCCTTTCTTTTTTCATGACGACTCTCCATTTCCCTTTTCATTGCGAAAAAAGCAACAAAGCAATAACAACAGTCACAGTCGGACAGAAAAACATGTAACAAGATTACATGTGGCAAGAGAGAGAGAGAAAAAAATGATAAGACTGATAGGATGGAAAAGTAGTGGTGCTGTCTCTGGTGCTAATTTATGCGTCTGTAGATGGCTAGCTGCAATGCCAATCGGAAAACAGTCAGTCGGTTTCCTTTTAGTCGTTATCTTTTTCCATTGAAAAGGATGTTGGTTCCTAATATGCGTGAGGGAAAAGGTGTTTCCCACGGCCAAAAACAAAACTCTTAAAAAGTGCAAATTATTCATGAAAAGTCAGTGAAAGTTAAAGAAAGAGAAAACGGTTTCCTGGTCGAGATACTTTATACATTTTGGTGTGAAAAAAGGTGCCTAAAAACGAAATAAAAAATTGTTTCTCTTTTTTACACTACGCATTGTCCATAGCCCATATTATTATTACATTTATTTGCTCCACTATAACAATTTTTGCTGCTTGTATGTATTGACATAAATGTACAAAGAATATAAAAAGGTATATTCAGCCACCCAAGACCCAACACTAAACTTTTTATCGCATTCTCCTATGATAGAAGTGGGTTCAGACTTCAGATAAAAAAAATATCGAAAACAAGTACAGCAGAACCAAGGCAAACGAACAATATGAATAAAATTATGCAGAGTAATGCTAAATAATATGTCGTCGTATGTTCGAGCCAGTTGGCCAAATAACTTTAAACCCTCTTCCTCAAGTGAAAGTTTGAGAAAACTGTGTTACTTTGCAGTATGCAGTGGTACAGTATAAGTTATACTTATCTGCTGAATGAAATGCATATGTAGATTGACTCATTCCACTCCTCCTATCTTTTTGCCCCTGAAGTGTCGTTGTTCCTTCGACTGGTAACATTTTCTTTAAAGATGGGATCACAGCTCACAGCTTTTTCCGCTATATTTCCTGCCTCCTGTGAAATGTGTGCAGCTTGCATGCTGCGTGAAAATACGGTATAGTAAATACATAGCTTTTTGTATTCACATTTATTTATAAATATGCATAAAGATCTCGAGAAAACTGGTGGGGGCGCAGGAGTAGAGAAGATGATAGCTGTATGGTAGAAAGATGTACAGTATCAGGATTACGTATCACAGGAAAAGGGTACCTTCAAGGGGAAAATGAGGAAGAAAAAATAGGAAGCACACAGGAAATTTGCAGCTATATTGGACACTGGAGGAAAACTATAAATATTACCGTATTGTAATGACATCATGAGCACTAGTGTGTATAGGATGTAGTGTCTTCTACAGATCTAGGGGTGCTCCTCCGGTCTACTTTGACCGGGACTGACAAAATAAAAAGCTATAACTATAACACACCCTAACAAAATACTAGAACCTACTACCATTGTTGTCGAAACAGCATAGCTGTGCCCCTTCTCTGATTGCATCATGCTTATATAGCACCTGATATAATGATACAAATAATAGCCTATTTATATAGGCAGTAGTGGTAGTACTGTATATAATTTAGGCTCCCGTTGTCTTTTTCCTTGCCGGTTTTCCTGTCCACTTTATTCAAAAGCTGTAACAAGGGTCTGGTTGCAGACGTGGTATTCACGTTGCATATTCTTCCCCCAGACACGATTTTTTCAAGCTTCCAGGGAGAGACTTGCAAGTACAAGAGTTTCTCAAGGTTCTATTTAAGCAGCCTCTCATATTACCCTTTATTTCATACATGTGACATCTTCTATGCATGTGCTGATACTGTGTGGCAAATGGTAATGCAAATCTTTGTAAATGCTGCGGACCAAATTTTGTTTACAAATACAAGTAAAGTGGTATCTTAACCGTGTATTATTATGAAATATTTAGGTAAAGCTGTAGTGATGTAATGTAATAATTGTGATTTAGGTTAAGTAATTGGGAACTTGTGAAGGACACTTAACGTTTGCGTAAGAACTTTGTTGGCCATTCACTAACAACGCCAAAAACGTTTCAATGAAAATAAGGGGCCTCAGAGGATAAGTAAAAGGTCTCCTCAAGTATATTACACGATTCCCTTCTACCACATACAGTTGTTATGTGTGATACAAAATTTTCTCCACTGTCCTCGTGCCTTTCCAAGGAGCAGCAGCGCAGCAATAAGAAATTGCGCAGGAATGTATTCATATTGCTTCTCTATCTGCTGCACACAAATTATGAAGGATGTTGTCAATTCAGGAGGCGTTTCTACAAATACCTGCCAGTTGGCCAAAAACGATTTTCATCATAAAAGAAAAGAAGCTCACAAGAGCACATGGAATTTAAACATTAGTTTTGAACAGTTCCCAGATACATTCCCCTGGGATGTGACACGTTTAGAAAGTTTGCATACACCTCTAGGAATGCGAAATACTGCAAGGTTTTCCCTCTCAGTTTGTGGTCTACTACACGCGCACACGTTTTTGGTCAGGTAAGACCAGAGTGTTGAAAATTAAAATGAAAGGGCACTTGTTTATTCGCCAGGGATTTTAAAAATTCTCTCTGACATGAAAGCAAAGCTTGTAAAGCTGAGAGCTGCAGTTGTGTAGGTATCTGAAGGCTATCTAAATGCCGCGCGCCATACACAGGCACAGAGCAAAGGTGATGATGAGTAGTGATGCATTCCATTACTCAAGTGGCCGCTCTGTTGCTCCCACATCCCTTTACAAAACGGAGGAGAAAGCCCAAACATGACTTTCGCTGGGATCGTTTTCACATACCCGCAGTAGTTCACTTCAAAACAACCTGAATATAATACGTAAATATGTCCATAAATAAAAATAAAAACAAACTTGAAAACCCTTGTACCCGTTGTTGCGAAGGTTGAGAGACTGGGGAAAACGGAACGGTAGAAAGAGAGAGAGAGGTTTGTATTTGGTATTCAGAAGACGGCAGCATACGCTATACTTACGTAAGCACACAAGTCTGTTCTGGCAGATGTCGTCTTTTTTCCATTTCTAGCGGAATACTTCAACAGCAGTAATGGTGGTGGTGGTCCCTGTTGTGAATATGTTTTAACGCAACACAAAACACACCATAGGACAAACTGCTTTGACTCTGCTAAGGTTCTTCTTGTGCCGGTCGTGGTGGGAGTGATGGTGCTCCGTGCTTTCTATAAACTAATTTGCACATCAAAGCTCAATTATCATCACCACGAAAAGCCATATTTGGCTCCAACGGGAATTTGGTTAGAATTCTACTTAAAACCTTGTACACGTAAAGATATGTATACTCACAAATAACAAGGATATTATATAGCTCACAGACAGTGATAAGGATGAGGCACGATTTACTTATGAAGTAGCCCTTTTTTGTGTAAACCCTTATTTGGCTGAATGAATGAGTTTTTCGGGAATAATAATAATTACAACTTCCACGATGTGATACGTACGACCGAGTAATACACAACAAGATTGCTAATTCGAATTTGCTCCAGTGGCTCTTGTTGCTGCTGATGTGTGGCAAAAAAAGTATTCTTTGGTCAGAGTCAGAGCAAATTTAAAAAAAATCTTTGCTAGAAGGCGACGTAAAAGATGGAAGGGTCGACCGTTGTCTGTCTTTCATTTTATAAAGGAAAATTTCAAATCAACGGCAAAAGGATTTCTCCAAACAGCATCACACCAACAAACAACAACTCGTTCTGGAAAAAGACAAGCTTGCTTTCCTTGTCTGGTTTGTTTACGGGCTGCTGTCTGCTATGTTTGCACAGCTACTCGTGCATAAACACCCCAGTGAGTAAGTAGGCTGTATATACACACACTTTTTACTTTAATGTGGATGGAATGAGGATAATGTGCGAAGAATTAAAATTACTTAAGAGGAGGAGCTAGTTGCATATTTGTCGACTCTCGTTTGTATCACAGCGGCCGCAGCAACCAAATTAGCAAAGTGTTCAAAGGAAAATTTACATGTAAATAATGTTCGAAAACAACAACAAGTAATCTATGTCATGCAGAGCAACAGAAGAATATAAACACATAGAGTACTCCGAGACTCGGACTTTGCCGCAGATGATTTCGAATGTGAGTGGAATACCGAATTGTTTGATTTATACCATACGTACCCGTTAGATCGAGTGGTTGTAGTAGTATAGCGGCAGTGATATTTAAAAATACTGACAGCGATTGCCGTTGTTGGAGAAAGTTTGTAAACCTCTTACCTATTTATACCAAGGCTTTGTCGACGGAGAGGAACGCTGTCACCCAATTAAAATTATGCATGACTACATGAACCTTTTGCTTCTCGGTTTTAATGCAAATCTCCCTTTCCATTCAAATATGGTAAAGTTGATTGTTTGGCGAGGAATGCTGAGAAAGTATACAAGCGATTTTGTAGGTACATCTTTATGTATGGTTTGTAGTCTGCAAACTTTCCCTAAAAGGCTCTGCGGTGAAAGTGAAACAGAGAGTAGAGGGATGTCAATTTTTACTTTTATTGTTTGCATGAACATTATTGAATGTCAAGTGAATGTCGATGCAAATTAGCAGGAATGTCAAATTAGAGAGAATCTGCAAAGGCGTTCCTTTATAATGAAACTACTTTGCTATTTCCCGTAGAATTGGAAAAGTGGGGGAATTTTTTTACGTATCTTGCTGGTTGCAGCAAATTAGCTCCTTTTTCGCCGTAGGACCAAATGAGGTTGTTACAGTGAAGGGGAAAGTAACTTTTTATAAGTAGTCTTCTTGGTACAATTTAAGCAAGTGTGGGAAAATACAAATTATATTGTATATATGGAAATTTGATTCGACTGCGAGCATTATCTCCCAGTGTGCAGACGGATATTGAACAAGTCAGCGGGAGAAAGTTGTTCGTATCTCTGTTGTACGGAAAACGATTTCGAGAGAAGATACAGGATTCTAATGCATAACAAAACAGGGAGTAAGTAAGTGTACAGCTATTTCAATGATGATGATAATATCTGATAGGAAAGTTTGGTTGCAAGTCTCTTAAGAGGAGTGCTCCACTCACGGTCATTACTGATGAAACCAAGAACAAGCACGATAATGCTGTCCTCCTCTTTGGTTTTCGTAGCCAAGCAGAGTAGAATTGGAGAGGCGATTCCAACAAAAGAATATTATTTCGAAGGAGAACAGGCATAAGGGAAATGGTACAATAAGTTTTTATAAGAAATAATTCCATTTAAAAGCAACTTCCGACTACTTAAAACTGTCTGGTGACGAGCATTTCAAAGTTTTAAGGCATGTAACCTAATTACCCACTTGTTTAATAGACCGACGGTATTTATAAGTTTAACCTTATATACTTTTGTGGCTTCATGTGTTTCATTTTATAGGGAATCTGTTAAAATGAATTTTATTGATCACATTAATTCTGAGGGGATCACTTTTAAATAATTACCTTGTTAAATTTGATCTGATTTTGGAAACGAAATTTGGCTAGCTTTAAATTTTGCTTGTTATGTGGCCTTTTGCCACTGTGTGTAGTGTTAAGAACAATGACAACCTCAGACGATATGAAAAGTTGGCAAGAATGGTTTTGTTTGATAGGTAAAAAGTGTTGACTTCCTACCGTCACAGTCACATAACTAGTCAGGTATTGTAAAGCTTATGCTTCTTGTAAAGTATTTGATCATCGTCTTCTTTGGTAATTTTCATCCCTCGACTATAAGGACACGTAAAACTTTTACAAAAGCAGAAATATAATTAAATTGCTATTTATACCATACGCTGGTTAGTGTACGGCTGAAGCTAAGCTTAACATTTCCCAAGTTGAAACTCAAGCTGTACCATAATTGTTGTGAAGTGACCCTGGGCTTTCTACATACTACATACAATCATTCGAGAATAAATATAATGCTATCCGACCTTCAATAAGTACATATTATCAACACAACAGTCCAAATAATGTACTTACATAGGCAACCACAAAGTGAACTTCGTGTAAAGCATTGTACGAAAAAACCATTTATTAAGGGAAACATTTTAGCTTAAGTTGGCTTGAATCAATACTTCCGCAAGCCAAGCCAGCGACTTGACTTGGTTTGACTTGAAATTTTTCCAAGCCGGTCAGCTTTGGTTGTTCACTAACGCTAGGAATATTTTTGTCAGACAAATAATTACCCTCTCTACGCGCTCCTTTATCCTCAACCTCCTATTCATTTACAGTGGTAAAATCAACTTCACTTTTTCTCCTTTTCTCTCTTCAGAGCAATTCACCTTGCAATTGTGCATGTCTGTAATGAATTATATGAAAGAATGGTAGGATTGACTAATGAGTGCAAGTGTAACTGGCATTGCATCATGGTTTCTTTGATACTCCCTACATTTTTAGGCTACCCACGTTTATAATATAAAGTGTCATATATGCTGCTTTTATTTGTGGGGGTTTTATGTGAGAGCATCATTATAAAATGTTGAGTAAAAATTTAAAATAAAACCTAGTTTGAACTAAAACAATAATTTATTCATTTTAATTACAAGTTGCAAACTTTTTACTTTGTTTTAGTTTTGCATTAATTGGAATATTGCTTACGGTGTTAGGCTTCCAGTTATCCAGTTTGACGTATAAGGCCTTTCACGCTTTAGACGTTCTTTCAAACAGTTTTTTATTAGAATTCCTTTTAATGTACAATATAGGTACTAATGTTATCCTTGTCGCCTTCTGAGAGCAACGTCAGAACACTTTATAAAACCTTATTCACTTTTGTTAGCTTGTGCTAGTAAAACAATGAAGGTATATATCTAGTCACTCTCCCTTGTTCGTTTTTCGTCCTCGCTGTCACTACCGATAGCAAAAGTAGTCTCGTAATAATTTCTAATCTTGTTCTTCTCTAGTGCATTGTCCCAAAACTGAACGCCTGACTTGGGGTAGAAGTAAAACACTGCCATGTTATTGTTGTGTTTATCAGAGCTTTCCCTTCGAGAATAATTTGACGGAAGGTGACATTGACAATGCATAGATACAGACGAATTCGAACTTTGGAGAGGAATTTTAGAAAAAACCTTAACTTTAGCAAAAACAGAATTACTCTCACTTGCTGCAATGAGTCAATGAGTGTAATAAAATGTTGTTTAAAGTTCTTGTTGGCTTTATTCTATGTTGTTGGGTTAGTATGCGCACAGTGTCGATTTCTGCATGTGCAAAATATTTGCAATAATATGCTCTTGTTTTCATTTCGAGATAGATGCACTATATTATAATTCATCGTACGTTACATAAATAAAACGTAGGCGTTTCTGCAACTAGCAAGAATTAGCTCAGAATTAAGCGATAGACCATAAGTATGAGACACTGCAGACTTTAAGTGCACCACTACTATTTAGCAGCAAGTTGTTAGCAAAGCTATAAAAAAGCGTGTGTGGATTTTGCCGTCACTTTATCCTAGTCACCGTATTAAGCAAGATGAAGTCGTTATAACACAGTCTCATGATTACATTTTTTTCCTATTTCTATGTTCTTTACGCTGCTGACGTCTTCTGGTTTCGTAGCTGTTCTTGGTTGGTGATAGAAATAATAAATGATGACAATCCACTTTTTAGAACCTATACAGCACTTCATCATCAGGCTGCCGCGTGAGTAAAAGAAGTAGTAATGCACTTGAAAAAAATATACGTGGGATTATTGCAACATATTTAGGTATCGTTACGCTGCTGCTGCTGCTACTGATACGGCGTTACTCTGTAGGTGAATTTTGTACGCTTTTCAGACCGTTTTCAGTATGAGATGCTTCAAAATGACAAACATATGATGTAAAAATGTATGTACAATAACTAACTGTCAACAATGTGCTCTGAATGTTACATAATTTTAATTTTTTCTCACACCTAGATGAAATGATATCACTGAAACTAGACAGGTTATTTAAAATTAAGAGTGTACTCAGGACTTTTACCGGCAACAATACTAACTCAAAAGCAAACATCAAGTTGCCACAAAAAGAAATGAAAATGGATAAATAAAATATGATACTGCAAATGGGTAGCTAACATGCTGTACAAAATAAGCCTTTGTGTAGCAGTACTCAAATAGATGGGTTTAATCTAGTGGATGGATGATGAACAGATACAAAGTTGGCGTATACCTATAATATGTGTGTGCTTGAAGGTGTTCTAGTCAACGAGAGTAATAATGAACATAATGATATAAAAATGATCACGACCAAGCAGAATAAAAATGGATGCTTTTCATGATGTTTCGCTTGAGTAACCCATATAAGTCGAACAATTGCACCCCATCCTCAAGTACTAGACTCATTTTTTAAAAAAACCTCTTTTGTTATATGCTCTGACTTTCAGATGACAAACTATTTTACTATTTATGTCCTTATGTTAACATTGCAAACACCATGAAAGAAAATCTATGTAATAATGTAGAGGACATTTACTGCTCTTGCTCTGCTACTATGCATTTTACAAAGAAGTGCATAAATGGTGGTGATTCACAGTAATGGCAAGTTGGCAAGTTGCATCCAACACCGAATGATGATCCATCATCATCACTCAAATAGTGCCTGTTTACTGTTTCACTCGTCATTATAGTTGTCCATAGGTAGTGACGTAAAAATTCTTGGTTGTTGTACGTCAAGAGGAGAAGGAGGGAATGAATGTTACATAATGAAAAATTGGGTCAACACTATCATCATCATCAACAATGTAATCTTGTATATACGTGAAAGGACGTGAAATAATACGTATGAATATATATCTACTCTTGCTACCGTGCATTTTTCATACAATTGTCATTTTTGCATTAATAATGTTTAATGCTGACATATCGAACGACTGGAATGATGAAATTGCAAAACTTTAGGAAATGGGCCACAACAACAACAGTTGAGACAGTGGGAAGTGTGCATAGAAGAGACGAAAAAGGATGCATAACCTTTTTAAGAGAATAAATGTTTGGCACATTTGTGCTATAAGATGAAGACACGCTTTTCTAACGGTACTACACGAAAAGAGAAATTTTTGTGAAAAATTGCACCTACTAAACTATAAGCTTGTCGAAATAATGACTTCTTGCCTACTGTGTTTACAAATGGTTGTAGTAGTTGTGGTGGTACTTTTTTGTTTGCTGATAGTATTTGTAGAAGTACGAATTACGTGATAAGAATGGAGGAAACCGAACAAAAAATTATGTTGAAACATTTTTTTTCACGCATGCAGAATTGTTTTCCCTGTGAAATACGTTCAAGTAGAAAACTACAAAGAAGATGAATAAATTGTGGGTTCTGGTAACTTTCATTTGTGCCACAAACTGCATGTGAAGCTTCCCAACTGTGCGAGTTTCGAGCTGTCTTATTTATTTGTTCAAATTCACACTTTTGAGCTTCGTACAAAGTTCATAAAAGGAAAGGATGCGAAAAAAATTGACTATAGTTAATGAATTATTATATAAACAAAATTTGTGGAAAAAAACGTAAATTTTGATGGTTTTATTCGCAAAGTTCCAGTTCTGGACACAATTTTCATAATAGAAAGCTGCCATGTTTCTTTACACAACCCTGACTGTCATTTCTGCCGATACGGGTACCCATATATTATTGTTACGACCTGTTTCATGAGGAAAGACGTGTACTATTATTACGAGGGAGCAATATAAACAAATGAACAAACAAACAAAATGCTACATTTTCCTTGCTTGTATGCACAACACCAAACAGAAAAGGCAAAGCAAAATGATCACATTATTTAGGTATCTTATTTTTGAGAAGTGCATGAGTGCGTAAAATGTATTTTGTAAAAGGGGCCGGCGTCCGGCAATATACATCAAAGTATACTCCCAGTTCGCTCCATGTGGTGGTGCAATCTTCTATACCAACAGCACAGCACCATCAAGTCTGCCGAAAAAGCAAAGTAAGTTAGTGAATTGATGCTTTATTTTCTTGCGGCTGAGCCAGTTATTATTCCTTTTCCCCTTTCCATATCACTTCCCTCGCCATAAAAGATGAGTTCTAACGTTACATTACGTTTTGGTGCATTTGTCTGTGTGTAGTTACCACGAGGCAGGAGCAGATAATATGGGCCCGGAATTTTTTTTTCTTCATAGATATATACTTTGTGGTTGGGGTAGTGTGCCTGACTGATATTATTATTTTTTATATAAATATTTTGATATGTCCTCCAGCAGCGACTCTTATTTCAGGGAGTAAAATCCCATTTATGGAATTGTATAAACCCAGTCAAGTCAGTAAGTTGTAGTAAAAGCGGTAGTAGTTGTCTTCTGATGAGATACGATGGTGGTTGCTGATGGTGGCACAAGTCTCGGCATCGGTCTACCACCATTTTGCTTCCACACAGGCATATACACAGTTACCTACTCCATTTAGTAAAGGGAGGGAGGGTTACAAGTAAAAAAGGAAGGAATGTGTACATGCCTGTGTGTGTGTATGTGCAGGGAAGAGAAAAAGAAAAAGAGAACCGGAGAGAAAGAGGAAAGATGAATGAAACCAAAAAGTGTGTCAGAATGGCATTTTATTCCCCATAAATTCCAGTCAGTCAGTCATTCAATTCACTCCTCGTCGCTCGTTTTCTTGCTTCCTTTTCCTCTTCTCTCTTTTCTTCATCTTTTTAACCCTTTTTCTTGTTCTGCTTTATTCCTGGGTGTTCCTTCCTTGCCGAGAAGCAGCAATAAGCAGCAACAGAAGAAATACTGGAGAGGGAAAGAGAGAGAGAGAGTCCAACAACTCCAAGAAGATGGACTTATGGACAGCATACAAATCTGTTTGGATTAGAGCAGGTATTACAATGAATCTGTATATAGGGCTGGAGAGGTACATATTTTTATGGCCATTGCACAGAATCAACTTTCCTTTTACATGATTGCACCATAATATAATATTATGTCCATCGCTCTACCACGGACAGATGAGATGACTTCCTCCTCTTTGTACGCTATTCTCTTTTTACTTTTTTTATCTCCTTTTCTAGCTTGTGTGGTGGTGGTGAGGATTCGTGAAAAAACACTGGGGTACGTAGTTATAGATAACATAGCTACTACGAACGACATAACGTTCACACAGGATCTTGTTTTCTTCTCCTGTCTTGTAATTTAATGTCACGTTGGACTGTGTGGGATGTACTACCGTGTAATTTCAAGAGTCTTTTAAAAGATAATTCAGCAGACTCCCAGGTCCAGGGAAGAAGGGGAAAAAATGTTTTTATACAGATGACTAGATGATACATAATGCCAACAACTTAATACACTCGAACAGAGTCGTCGTGTTTGTCGTAGACCTTGCCTGTCCGTAGGCTTTCAATAGAAAATTTCATACGCTTTTTATTACCCCATATACGTGACGGTGGTGGTACTCGTTCGTGGTGTTTTAGGGTTCAAAGCCTCTCTATAATTGTCTACATTAAGTAAAAATTTGTCAAAATGGGTATAAATATTCAGTTCACATGCAAAAAAATTGAAGGTAAACAGCAAGGTTGCAATAAAACGGTTTTTCTTTGTAGTTAATATTACAATAGGTATGCAGTATGCGCGTACAAGTCTACTGAGGGTATACGTAGGTAGCATTACACTTGAAGAGATTTCTATAAAAGCCGACTTTAGAGACACACGTTTAATCTAAACGCATAATGAAAATGGCTTGGACTACTGGTGCAGACGCAATTCGACGGTGAATTAGTAGCACTGGTGGTGATTGAGTTAGCCAAAGTATGTAACAATGTTATCATTATTACTGTTACCTTCAAACGTTCATTCCGCTTTGTGCATATGCAATCGAGTAACAATGATTTAGCAACAATTTCACCGAATATTGAATAAGTACACACAGACAATGGATTAATTACATGAACTGTCTTTTAGCGTTTGCTACCTCTCCAATCTTACATCGCAGCCGAGAGAAAATGTAATCTGGTTAATTGCTTTCTTGGGTACCTTTTGAGACATTTACGTATGTAATCTATGCGTAAGGTAACATCAGCAAACGGTAATAAAGGACAAGCACACAGTCCAGCTTGTGTGTCATAAAAGTGTAATCTGTAGTCCGTCCGTGTATGTGCTAACTTTGGGGTATTCTAAACTCGTGTACGTGTCCCACATTTTGGAACAATAAACGTGCAAAACAGTTGTTGTTGTTGTAGCTGTTAAGCTGTTTCATTCTTTGCTTCTCATCATCATTATCGTCATCATATGAATGAAATGAAAATGAGCCAGAAAATTAAAAACAGAACTCATGACCATAACCATTATTTCTTGAAACAAGTTGAGGGCATGTCTACGACAGGTACGCTGTTTAGAGTGTTCATATTTGCAATAAAATGTTCCCTGAACTTTGCATTTCGCACGAGAGAGAGAGAGAGAGAGAGAAGAGAGAAACGGTTAGTAGGAATACTAATGCACAAACAGCAAAACAGACGAGGTTTTTAAGCTGTGCCTGGAGCAAATTACTTTCATGATGGTTGCTTGTTTCTGCATTCCAAATATAAGCATAGACGACGGACGAGATCGAGAATATAATGTTACTGTGATCTGCTCTGAGAGTAACAAAGACTAATTAACATTTCATTAATCCAAGTAATTATATATACATTTGTATGTGCAAACAGTCAAGTTGTTAACCTTTACTCAGAAATTCTGTTACTTGTATACGTACAAGTTGGTACGATCTATTAGGTTGTAAGCCAAATATCTGATAAATGCGGGTTAACGTAGCGAGCAATGTACTTGAGAGTAAACTGAGAGTTTGTATTTATTTACAGCAAAAAAATCCAACATCTGAACTGTGATAAAACAGAATTGAATTTTGAGTGCCATCGTACAAAGTACAAACAACCAAATCCTGACAGTTTTCTCAAGAGTAACCTTTTCCATTTAAATAGACACTTTATTGTATATATCTTGAATCCCTGGTTCTACATCGCAAACCTCAGTTGAGATTCTATTCTGTGTACATAATATGCACTTGAATATATGATTTTTTTTATTTATAATTTAAATCTGACGAGACAGATGACAAATCGTAATGAGAATAGAGAAATATGAACATTTTACAGAAATTCACATTATTAACCTGTCTCCTCAAGGACTTTGTAGTCAGTATGACAAGAAACAGACACGTCATTTGTAGGCCATTTTGAAGTTTTTTGTCAAGATTTGCAAATCATCTAAATAACAGGAGCATGCTACATCCATCTATTATGTCTTGTATGTTCGGCTCTAGTAGGGAGTAGTACCGCAAAAAGATATTAATGCGCTTCGAATAACCAGTACTCTGGCACAATTTATGCGAAAAGTGGCGTGTCATCTGTCTCAGAAATAAATGTGTAGAGGGAGAGCTCAAAGCTCTATTATATCATATACATGTACTTAGCGTGATATTATTTTTACACACTTTCAGCCACTACTACCGTGATACGCTGTTATATGTTTATTCACTGCTTGTTTGTAGTCGCACTCGCATGTCGCATTACGAAAAAAAGACAAAGCGCCAAGTACTTTTATTAGACCTCTCTGCTTTTGCTGGTGGTGCTCGTCAGTTTATATCAAGCTACTTGCTGTTTGCTGCCACTTCACTATCACTAATCCACTTCACTTTTTAACAATTCATGCAATCAGACGAGATGGAAATGTGAATGAAAATAAGATGGAGTGAGACTGAAAAGTACAAATGACAAGTTGTTTTGTGTACGATTGTAGCACAGCTCTGTGTAGTTGTAGTACCATCAGCACTACTGGTGGTAGTAGTGCGGTGGCGGTGACTCATGGTAAGAAGATATAAAGCAACACCAGTGAGGGAACTTGAGAAAAAAGGGTGTGATTTCGAAGAGATCTCATTACTACATTTTCTGACTTGGCCTGCTAATTCAAAGACGAAGGAGATAAATAAGTAAGTAATGCACCTAGAAGTCGCATTTTCTCTAATTTCTGATGAACTATGCGCTGCATGATGAAGCCTAGCAGTAGTAGTGGCTGGGCTCGTACCCGCTGCAAGGTATAACTTATAATAACTAACTATTACTACTACTATGGCACAAGGAGAATTAGAGAATCATAGAAAAAATACGGTAGCATTATTGTCTTTTCGTCTTAAACATTTTAGTAGAAATTGCATATCTCTTCCTGTGAGTATACCACCAGTGTATCATCACATGCAGAGGCGCATGGAGCGTAAATCCGATTTTGTGTGGAGAGTGGGGGGACACCTTACAAATAAGTTAAACGAATAGAGATACATATAGAGTTGTATTATACAGCATCTAGCTAGACTAACGGTCAGGTTTGTCGGT
>JAHZNB010006680.1:0-22813 GCA_027744295.1 Callyntrura guangdongensis | reverse complement strand
ATTCAGTGGCATTCTATCATGTCCTTAAATTTTAGCACTACATAAACTTTCCAATAAATTTTGTCAAAAATCTGTGATGTTGTGTTGTTCCCTTGTTCTATTGATCTCCATCTTACCACAATTTGCATACATATGCGACGTACGTATAAATAACATATAATGGCAAGTGGTAACACATCGTAAAAAAACTTTTCATTGTAAAAAAATTAAAATCTATATCTCTAATTTACATGCATCATAGTGTCCTATTTCACAAATTCAGTAAAATGTGTATGTAACGATGAATTATTCATTTCCAAGAAAGGTCTGTGTAAACATGGGTGAATAACAATGAGAAGCGTGTTAACGCTAATGAGCAACTACTGAAAAAAGTCGACCCCCCCGCTCCCACCGAACTCTGGCGCCCCCTGGGGGTCAAAGGGGTCAATCAATTTTTGGTCAAACATTATAACTATTCATTATGTATCTGTATACTAAGTTTCAGCTATGGTTGTCATTTGAAAAAAAATTGTGACCCAGGGGGATGCCTCCAGGGCCCCATATCTTTGAACTCATAAAAGCTATTGATCATATCTACCGATTGGCGAAAACAGAAATTTAAAATTTCTTTGCGTTGCGTTCAAAAGTTATCGTGTTTACAGACGGACAGACAATCTCATTAACTACTGAATACTTTTCAGTAATAACATTAAGTCATTTTTGGTAATATAAAATAAATGTGAAAGTGGCTGTTAATAACAGCCTGTTATACAAAACTAATCAGAACATGCCTTTTTTGCAAAGCAGCAGAACTTGGCTGGATTGAGAATTTCGGTTAAAGTCTCATACGAATTACGATACGAAGAGATGAAAAGAACCTTATGATGACCTTTGGGTTTGGGGGAGGTGAGTAGTTTATAGTTTAGTTTCACAATAGAACAGGGCTCAAGTTGTATGAACAACTTACTTTAAAGCGATAATTCGATTGTATTGAAAAAATCTTTTTTTTTAAATCACCTCGTCACACTTACAAGGAAAACATTCGGATTGCCATCTAAACCAACGGTCGCCATACATGACTGTTTTACTCAGAATTTAACGTAGATCAAGATTCCGTTTACTGTTTTCTGTAAAACGAAAATTTTGTATTTAATTTCGCAAGTTACCCTGCAAGCACTGGTGTGGTATAATCTCCGTATAGCTACAGCTACTAAGCTAGGTGTGGTTTTAGGAAAAATACGTTATGCCACAGGAAAAAACTCGTATATTCCAAAAAATTTCAATATTATCAGCTTGATGGTTTAAAACGATATTGATTATGTCATCTTATATCTGTTAAAGCAATTAGGCATGGCAATATTAAAGATATGGACGATATGGTGCAGTCAAGGAGTTTACATGAAATTACACTATCATGGTAACAGTAAATGCAATGTTGAATGGGCTAATACATATTGGGTATGGGTATTAGCCCATTCAACATTGCATTTACTGTTACCATGATAGTGTAATTTCATGTAAACTCCTTGGATCTACGTTAAATTCTGAGTAAAACGTCATGTATGGCGACCGTTGGTTTCGATGGCAGTACAAATGTTTTCCTTGTTAGACTTGATCAGTGTAATTGGGCGGAAATCTGAAAGTTGTCCCACATTTTAAGGTTTTTATAAAGTTTTAAATTATTCATCAAAATGGGAAAGAATTTTGTCAACATTTCATTTCATTGCGAAATAAATAAAGTGCAATTTTGAAAGCAAATTGCTTCCGAGTATTAAACTGTTAAGTCGTGGAATGTGATTTCCAAATTCATAATGAACACTGCACCTAGGAATATATAAAGTAGGCATCAGTAGGGATCCAGTGTAATCAGTTATGTTGTTACAATATAATATAGACACGTTAATAAAGTCATACTCAAACACTTTGAATCAAATATTATTGATGTAATACGTAAAATGATTAATATGTTAATGAATGGATATATCAAACTAATGTACACACCTAAATTGAAAGTATAAAAATTAGTATGCGGGGGTGCCTAAAAACCCATTTTTTGCGTTACGTTCTAATTGAATGATCCCTATATTACTATTAAAGTAGCATTCTAACTTATTTTAAAAAACCTTGCAGATGTAAAGAGATTCACTTGACTGAATTATGAACAACAGTATTTCGTATTTCCATCGTATGATATATGCCATGTTTAATCCAAACTTTTAAACGCGCAAACATTAAAACATTGATGGGTGAAACATCTATAGGAAGGAACGCAGTTTAGTATGTATTCTTCAATAAACAAATGAAGCGATTGTGACAATGTCACCTCGATGCACATCAGCCCCCCCTTACCATGAATTCCACCTCTTAAAGGTTTTCTCGGATTTGGTGATTGGCTAATCGTAAGTTAGTGGCTGTACCAAAATTATAATAGGATTGGCAGGTAATTGGTAGTTCGTTTATTCTGTCCTCACAAGGAATTGGAGGCATCTACAAGATACATTAATGATCCATAGAGCCCCTTGTTCTTAATTTCGTAGGTCCTTCTATGTAAATGTTAATAGATTTTCAACAAATTCAAATGAGTAACAATATAAAATACGTATGCTCTGTGTGACTACCACGGATAGGTAATTCGCATTTAAACACAAATAAATCCTGTAATGAGAGAATTTGCTCATTTTTTAAAAGTATGATAATAATATACACCAATTTTTGTTAACTTATATACAAAACATTTAACGTAATGTCATTCTACAACGTAACTGATTTCATTTACTTGTTAAAATATATGTAGAGCCGACGAGATATGAAATTACGACGCCGTAAAAGTAAAAAGTAATCACGCCTGGTCACCATCAATTAGCCATTAGAGCTTGCTAATAACTGGGAAACTTCAAAGTTGTAAGTAATTATAAAAGTAATTAATTTTATTGATAAAAGCGGAATAGCTGGTAATTTAGGTTTTATGCTTTTAGAGCTTGCTAATAACTGGGAAACTTCAAAGTTGTAAGTAATTATAAAAGTAATTAATTTTATTGATAAAAGCGGAATAGTTGGTAATTTAGGTTTTAGGTTTAGGCTTTAGACTTAATCACAAGACATTTAATTAATTAAAATGCTACATAATGACTGTTAAAACATGTGTAAATCTCATACGTTGCTTAACCATGCTAAATAAAAATAAAACTCCAAAAGTGTACATAAGATGTTCAATAATGTCAAGCTAGAACTCTTACAGTCACGTGCTTAGTGGCTACTGCCTAAGTGCAAGAAGTGTTGTATTGGGCGAATGTCAATGTCATTTTTTGTTGTTCATTGCTAAACCGATTTCAGAGGACCAAACGTGCAAACCCGCTAAATTGACGCCATTTGTATTGCTACGTTTCGTTTGGATCAACAACTATCAACCATGGAAGCTGAGCTTCAACCCGTTCAATTTACTGGACTGGGGAAGTTGAAGCAGGTCAAAAAAGTTAAGGAACAGGTGGAATACACGATGAAACTTTTAAAATCGTGTAGCACTAACCTGCTGTGTGCTTACTGTTTTGGAATCAACGCTCGCAAGTGCCAAGGCTGTCATAACGTTGCGTATTGTTGTCGTGAACATCAACTAAAACATTGGAAGACTCATCGGCAATTTTGCAAGCCCCTGGTTATTGTACATCAAGTAGAAGTTCTGCACAACTTGTCGTTACCTATTGAGGACAGGAATTTTAATCCATACACAGGAATGTATAAGGCCGCAAGAGATCTAAATCCTAAAGATACTGTGCTTCATATTCAGCCCATCATGTATGTCGCCCACAATAAAGGACTTCCTGTACCACCAGACTCTATTTTGTGTTTGGGCTGTAACAGGTAAGATATCTCATCGAGTCAAATTTAGTTACTAAAAAATTAAATTGATGTTGGATTTCACTCCTTATATGACAGGTGGTATCAGTTGAGCCTAGGCTACAGATGTACCAAATGCAAATGGCCCGTTTGCTCGGAGAAATGTGAAATTGTAAGCAAATAATGTACGGAGTAAGACCGGAATAACTGAAAGTGAAAACGAAAATCGTGAAAATGTAAACTTTTCTTTTATTTCTAACCCGTTATAATATTTAATTAGGATTCTTGTCATTCAAAGTTCGAGTGTCGAGTTTTTTATGACAATAAAATCTACCCACCACATACCACCGAACTGTTCAACGGGGATAGTGTGCTTGCCGTACGCTGCCTAATGCTCAAAGAAACAGACCCAGAAGACTGGGAACAATTGATTGCATTGGAGCCAGTTGTTGAAAAGGTTGTTAGACCTTCACATTGTCTACAGTCAGATGAGAAGATAGCACGATTTGTTTACTACAACTGCCGTTTCAATGAGTATGAAGGCGTTACTCTTCAGTCAATTATGAGTTTGTTGAAAGTGATCGACTTTTGCAGCATCTGGCTTCCGGAACGTTCTGCATTTTTATGGGATAAGCAGTTTTCTTTTGTAAGGTAATTTGAGATTTATACCTTGCCGCTGTCTGTACGTGTCGATCATGTTAATCATGTTGCCTGAGATTCGTTTATTGATGTTCTCTTTTAGGATAGACAACATTTATCATTATAGTGTTTTGATTTCTTGTATAAACATTTTATTTCCAGCGCAAAGTATGTATTTCCGGCAAAAGTATTCATCGCTGAAGAATGTAATCCAAACTGTAACTGGGCTCTGCGCCATTCACCAAACCTCGAGGAATGCTCAATTCGTCTTAGAGCTTCAGTTTCAATTCGTGAAGGAGAATACCTAACGGCCTCATTCAGTGGAATTTCCGAATATGGAGCGTCATTTTCCAAAAGATACGACAACTGTAAATTTTTATTTAGATGTAAGTGTAGACGTTGCGTTGATCCAACAGAAGGCGGAACATTTTTTTCTGGGGTTACGTGCACGTCATGCAACGATGCTGAACGCGGATATTTACTCCCAGAGAATCCTTCAGATGGAAATGGACCATGGCGCTGTTTTAACGAAACATGCAACAATACTGACAATGGCTCAGATATTTCAAATGAGATTAACAGAATACATCAGGATATATTGGAGAACGCCAATTCCATGATGGGATTGGTGAGCTTGATAAATAATTACGAGAAAGTCAAGTTACACCAGAACCACTACTTAATTATGAAAGCCGCACAACTGTGCATTGACCTGTGCTGGGGTATTTGCCAAAATTCAGCTCTGCATCTAATCAGCAATTGCCTTCTTGATAAGGCAAAAGTACTGACGGAAAAATTAACCAAAATTTATAGGATCGTATATCCTTGGAATTCAGTAGAAAACGGTATGTTACGTATAAGCTAGCGATAAATATTATAATTATAGAATTATAGCTCAAGTATGTTTCAGCTAAAAAAATACTCAATTTTGACTTTAATAGCAAAATTGCTGTTCCACTACCAAATGATGCATGGCATAAGAAGAGTTCGAGAATTGCTCTGGTATATTCAACAAAATAGAATGCCGATGGACGATAAGATTCTTTGGCCTAATGACTTTTGGGATATGTTGAAAATTCAAAAATCAGCTTTAGAAGTGCTGATCGAGGAACCACAAGGTAGCGTGGAAAGGGAGAATGCAATTCTTATGAAGGGAGTTTTGGAGGATTCAGAGTCACTATTGCTTTTGGAAAGGCGTGGAAGCAGGATTCAGTACGAGACATTGATGGGTCTTCAGAAAGTTTATTCACGCTACTGCAGTGGCTATTTATATTCAGTATTACCCGTTTTTGAAGACAAAGAGCTAACTGAGCTGATACTATTCACTGGCCCGTATTGTAAAGACTTAATTGACAAAGCTAAATCTGTGGCAGTATAGTATTGAGTAAGTACGTTTTTATTTTCGCAAATGTACGGTATGCATATAATATAAAATTGGATGCATTATTCAGTAAGACAAATCCTTCAGTGCAAAGAACGTAATACCGTTCATTATGACTAGATAATTAAATCAGGCAACAATAATTTACTGAAATATTCGGAAACATTCATGTGCATGCTTTCTAAAATGTACTGTCAACTAGACTTCGAACACAGGCAATGCAACTTTGTATAAACCGCAGTGTGCTGTTACGCACACATTGAATTTCAATTAAAATAAACAGTCGATTTTTTCATATCAGTAAAATTTAAATATGAAGCTTGATTATTATTATTGCCATTGTTGAATGAAAAAACTTGGCTCGTTTTGCTGCATTTACAATTTTCCTTATCACTGGTTGGTAGTAAATACCGGGCAACCCCCTTAAAAATTTGTTGCTATTGTTCCCTTTCTTGTAATTTTGCTATGAGATAATAAGGAGTTTGTTTACACATTTCTAAAATTGGCGTAAGCTCTGGGTTTGTTTTTATTTCACTTCGCTTACGCTCATTATTACCCAGTTTGATTAGTTGGATTAGATTTTGAGAGTATAATAAGGTATATGCCTTGAAGTTCATTTCTTTATTGATGCACTAGACATAAGACAAACACTTTGCAAGCAAAAATCGCACTGTTAATTCCATCCTTGAAGATTTCAAGTGTTTTTGTAAAATGGGGCAAGCATTTAGGGATATTTGCTGTGATGGTCTATACTACGAGCCTGACCACCGCTGTGAAAGGGCAACGTTTTCTATGGCATGTTTTTGGGCTCCGGAAGCAATTTTCGGTGTTCAGTCTGGCGTTTGTCGGACCAGAGTTGGCTACGCAGGGCTAGGGACGATGCCTAATCCAACTTACAAGAACATGTGAGTAATATGGGCATACAGATGCAACTACATTTGAAATAATTAGTAATAATAATGAATATTTGTAAAATTATTAATGTGAGTGATTAGAGACTTAACAATTGTTTTTCATTTTACTAATAGCTACGATTACACGGAGACTGTTGACATTGAATACGATCCATTAAAGACAAAATTCGAAAAACTGCTTGATATATTTTGGAAGTTCCATGACCCAACATCATCGTGTCGCCGACAAGTGAGTCTATAATTTTAACGTCCTGTTTTATCCAACGAAAAGCAATTATTCTAGAAAGGAAAACGTTTGTGGATTTTTTAGTACATGTCAATAATATTTTACCACAATCCTGAGCAAAGGAAATTAGCTGAAGAATCGTTACGTAAACAAGTTTCTCTTCGTAGCCGCCCTATTAAGACTCAGATTTATGCAGCCAAAGAATTTTATGAAGCTGAAGAGTAAGTTTTAAATATTAACATTCAGTAATTTCAATAATCATATAGCTCAGCCCAGTTTCTGTTTACTAATGTTATCAATTGATTGCTCGGTATCAATTTCAGTTATCATCAAAAGTACTTTCTACAAAAATATCCGTGGCTTCTCAACATGATGGATATTAAAGTTGGACTTCCGCTGAAACGGTAACACGAATTTTTAATATCTCAGAATTTGTATGATACCACCACGTCAACGTTTCAAATATTTACCAGGTCAAAACTTGCCGCTCGACTTAATGGCTACGTGGCCGGTTTCGCCTCACCGCAACAATTTGAGGATGAATGGCGTAGGCTGGGCTTATGCTGTGATGTGGTTGAGTACATTCGCAAAATCATCAAAAAGAATTACAAAAACCCGATTGGATGTGCACCTCATTGAACAAAACGACATGTTCTTCAGTTTCATGTGACTGACTACACACCACATTTCCAAACAAAATGGTCTAGTTCTTTAGCCATGATATTACAATTCTTCAAAATTTTTACAATAAAACCATCTATAGCTACTCCAAAACTTTGCTATAACTTGCTAATAAGGGACATTATCTGTCAATATAGCGAACAAGCGTATGCATAATAATATAATCGAGGCATCATCATCAATTATCACTTTCGTAAGATGGAAGTTCTAAGAAATAAATGGCATAAAATTTAGCTACATTTCCTTTGGATTGTGCAGCAAACATAGGAACATTATCATCATGAGTTTTCAGCAGAAAGGCTAGAGATTTTCGCTTCAGTGTGAAGCTGTGGACTGCTTCATATGTACTTGATAATGGTGATGATAATACATGTCTGTTTATCATCTACCTTCAAAAAGATTTCTTTTAATACTCAAAGTCGACGTCATCAATGACACTATACATTGGACTAGAAGTTAGTAGGGTTAATGAAATGCTGACAAACCCGTGCCTTGCAATATTGTTTTTGTTGCGAAACCTTGTGAGAAAAGAAAAAATGAGCACAACGCAATATAAAGGTAGAAAAACACACAAACAACTAGGCAGCATGTATAGGTACGAAGAGGAGAGAGATAAGCATTGCACCTACAAGGTATAGCTTTATGGTACCATTTGAATCGGCTATTCAAAATCAGATATCACATTTTAAATTCATCATGAACCATATATGTTTATACAGGGTAGTAAAATCTTGTATTTAAGAGAGCATAAGCACACAACATACGTATTTAACGGGATATTAATATGGTATTGGTACGAACGCGTAATCCAAACCGTATTATAACGGTGTATATCAGCCAGTTAGTTTTTGGAGGAACGTTTTGATATCAGTATATTCTGCCTTTCACCATGTTTTAAATGGTATGACATGGTGTTTACTGTGAAATTGTCTTCAGAATTATATTTACAGAGACAAACGCTGCGACAAATTTCACCGTGAACGGATTTCTGTTTTGGGGTACTTTGGGAAGAAGGCACTGAAGCTCCATTCCTTGTCAGTCTATTTTTTTACAAACAAAACTCATCTCATCTCACACGACTCACGATGTCGATAGTACGCTACCAATGACGGCTCTTTTCTGCATGTACTAAATAGCACAGCAGCTAGGAAGAGAAAGCAAAAGATGAATGTTGTTTATGTTGCTTGCTGATGCTGACGGCTGACTGAATACCGATATACTCAACACGCATAATATTGTAAATCGTGTTTTGCCATTTGCTAACAACAATACGCATATAAAACACACGTTTAATTTTTTTATTACACTAAAATTGGACTCAGGTGTCGCGATGCTGTTAGTTACTTTTATTTAACTGTCCTGCAGCATCCGGTTTACGTTTCAGATTGGAAGCGTAAACTCTCGGTTGGTTACAGATGTTGTTTTTGGGTTTGAAATCGGATACCGAAGTGTATTTAGAAGAAAATTGGTATGTAATGCAGAAGAGACTTTTGAAAAGGTAGAAATTATTTTCTTGGAATACGTTGATATTGAATGAGCTGGTAAGTTTGAAAACCTAATGCAGAAGGGTTTAACCTTTTCCTCACAAAATCTTGCATCACAGATATTCATTGGCAGATGTACAAACTCGACTTAAATTCAGTACAATTAAGGTAAACTGAAGTTGTAGTAGTGATGAGAAATACGTCATTTGACAGGATTCTTTGCATAGAACCAGGTAAGACAAATTGTTATAATATAAAGTACTTTTGCTAACTTCCGGAACGTGTGTTTGAGTAGTTATATAGACTATATAATACTCCAAATGGCATTGGTCTTGGTTAAAAAAATTTTGTTTTCTGCTGTTTCTTCTATATTGTAGAAAACAAATCAGAAGATTTAAAAACTATACATGAATTGCTATGCTTGGCGTCGGTCGTGGACTATGTATGATCACATTTTTATTCAATTTAATCATATTGTTAGTCATAATAAGGCACAATTCGACATTTGACATTTTTGTACATGTATTGAATGCAGTGTGTGCTGTAATGTTATTCATTATCGGATATTTAGATTATGGACCAGTCGAGAGTGGCAGTGCACCACAGGACCCCACACAATTTGAACAGCTTGGAGAATTTCAGAAAATCAACTCTGTGCTTGTGGACGGGGGTGATCGCTATGGGGTGAGTACGGTGACAGTTGACACCATAGAGGAGCTAATATGGGTCGGAAATCAAGGGGTAAGCAGAAAAAAGAAAATTGCACAAAAGTAAAATAATTAGATTACTTTCAATTTATCAAAACATTGCTTGGTAATGTTTGGTAGGGTCATGTGACTTCGTACTATGGAGGGACTTTGGAGAAGTACACGTAAGCTCATTATAACTTGTAAATAATATTATCTTTCTCATGAAAAAATTTTACTAAGAGATTTTGGTGTGCCACTTTCAGATCATTTCAAGTTGTGAACAATCAAGAAATCCGACAAATTTTAACTTTTGACGAGCTGATTTTGATTTTGAGTCAAACACAATTACGTGGCCAGTTGAGACGTGGCCTTCCAATTTTTACTCATGCGTAAGAAAATTCTTTCACAATAACACTTACTGTAATCAACTAATATTAAAACCACGGCTATCTACCGAGGAAGGGTGGGTTTTACATAAACAGTACATAGTTTCGCGGAGTACATAGAGCTGGTGCGGACCATAGTCCCTAGTTGACGGAGAACCATTATCAATGGATTTTTTAAAATTACAGATCGGAAAATTTCATGGATATGCAGTGCATGCTGCAAATTTCTCCAACATCGGTGCTTTTTGGTGGTCATCAGGAATATCTTGTTGAATATGATTTGGGGCAGTCGATGGAAGTCAGAACGGTAATTTATCATTGTTTGCACGTTTCCTTTAGACGAGAAAATTTGGGACAACAAAATTCTTCTCTCTAGGCTCACGTTGGGGAATCGGGGTGCGCAATTTTAAGAAATCATGGAAGATATAACTGTGTTGGACAAGTGTCTGGACACATACAACTTTTAGATCCAAGGACTTTGGGACCGGAACAATTAATTGAAGCACACTCTGGAAGTTTGTCGGATTTTGATGTGCATGGGTAAATTGAAATTTTCCAAACCATTTAATTCGTTTTATTTATATAAATTAAAAATCAGCGCTTGTACAATCTTATTTAATTCTCATAGGAACTTATTGGTGACATGCGGATTTTCGTCGAGGCATGGGAATTTAAATGTGGACCGATTTTTAAAAGTATATGATTTGAGAGTACTCCGTTCGTTAGCTCCAATCCAAATTTCTATTGATCCGTTTATGCTACGGTACTAATAAAACTTGGTTTTACAAAAATGAACCAAAAATAGAGGGTCTGACAAAATTTGTTTAATATTTATTTTTGCTTAGATTTTTGCCAAGCTTTTCTTCAAGGCTCGCTGCCGTGTCTCCAAGTGGTCAAATGGAAATTTTGGAAACACAGGCTTTAACGTCTACTAATATCATGTTGTATCAGGTACGTTTATTTAAGATCATTAGTTTACGATGGACTCTAAGTGTTATTGCTGACTGTTAATCCTCGTTTACCCTTGGTCATTACTTTTGTATTTAGTTTAATTCAGCTTATTTTTCCTGCAGGTTACCACAAGCGGTTCAGTGTGTATGGCTTACGATGTATCCTCTTCCTGTCATCATTTGGCGTTCGGGGACTCAGCAGGCTTCCAAGCGGTCAAATGGAAATTTTGGAAACACAGGCTTTAACGTCTACTAATATCATGTTGTATCAGGTACGTTTATTTAAGATCATTAGTTTACGATTGACTCTAAGTGTTATTGCTGACTGTTAATCTTTGTTTATCCTTGGTCATTACTTTTGTATTTAGTTTAATTCAGCTTAATTTTCCTGCAGGTTACCACAAGCGGTTCAGTGTGTATGGCTTACGATGTATCCTCTTCCTGTCATCATTTGGCGTTCGGGGACTCAGCAGGCTACATGCATTTATTTGCTTCCAATCCTACAGCAATGTTTAATGCGTACTCTCGAGAGACTGAATTCGCCGATCCGTTACCATCTCTTCCGCCAATGAGTTTGACAGATGAAATGACATCTTATGCTTCCATCGCACTTCCACTGTTACATACTCCTCTGCTCTCTGACTGGCCTCAGGAGGTGATGCAACCAATTTATAGAAGGGCTCCGGACGTTGACCAACAAATCATGCAATCGATGAAAATGGTTGGGACAATTGGGTACGCACCAAATCCTAGAACATTCCGTAGAAATCAAATGCAATACAGACCAAATCTTCCTCTTATTCAAAATCCTTCCACTTCCGGTGCGATCGGACAAGGAGACTCGGTTTCACCATTTGGTCATGCTAAATCATTTTCTCCTATTCCTTCCCAACATTCCCCCAACCATCTGGCCAGCTCTCCACAGCCATTTCTTTATGGATCACCTGGAATGAAAGCAACTGTTTTCACTCCTAAGCACCATGCCAAACCATTTTATCACGGAAAATTTATGGTCCCTAAGCGGTATGCCAAAATGGATTGGAAGAAAAGTTTCTTTGAGGAATCTGACATGGAATCATATAATCGAACCCAGTTCTCAGGTTTGGAAGCAATCACAGCGAATTCATATTGTAACGCTATGATTCAGATTCTCTACCATGTCGAATATTTGAGAGGAACTCTTCTAAACCACCTGTGCAAACGTGAAGCATGTCTGAGTTGTGAACTTGGGTTTTTATTCCATATGCTTGACCAAAGTAAATGTGTACCATGCTCGTGGAAGCAACTTTCTTAGGGCATTTCGTGTTGTACCAGAGGCTTCGGCTTTGGGGCTGATATTACAAGAAAGCCAATCGAAAAAACGATCTGCATTTCTCAGATTGATTCAGGTAGGATTACGTGAATTCAATTACTAGTGCGTCAAAATTGTAAAAATGATTGTAATTATGTTGTGAATTGAACAAATAGTTTATACACACTTGCTAAAATTTTCACTAAACGTTTAATTTTTAGAACTGGAATAGGTTCATTCTGCATCAAATTCAAACAGAAACTGGAAGGACAGAGACCGACAAAAAAGGAAGTAATGGGAATTCTTGTAGAACGACACCAAATCCTTTCCTGCCGGTAATGGACTCAGTATCAAGAATTTTTGCGATGAAGCAGGAAAATACTAACAGGTGTACCAGGTGTGGCAGGGAAGAAAAAAAGGAATCTGAAGTACTTCTTAGTAATCTTACCTACTCATTCAGTGGTAATTTCAACTAT
Organism: Callyntrura guangdongensis; assembly: GCA_027744295.1. Lineage (NCBI taxonomy): Eukaryota > Metazoa > Arthropoda > Collembola > Entomobryomorpha > Paronellidae > Callyntrura > Callyntrura guangdongensis. Next base: position 9,883 of record JAHZNB010006680.1, on the reverse strand, counting down.
TCATGTCACACTTAATGTCGTAGCTTCGCAGAGTTACTGGATTTCTAAACGATATATTGCAATATTTTTTTCGGAGCAGCGACTGATGGAGGTCGCCACTGTGAGTTTGTTAAAATACTACAACGAAGCATCGCTCCAGAGCAAACTACGCCTGCATGGTGTGAAAAGTGTGAAAAATATCAACCAACCTTCCAGTCAAGGGTTCCAAAATCTCTTCCTCCTATTTTATCACTTAATACTTGCTTGGATAATGTCAATGTTAGTTTGACAATAATGTAATATATGACCTATGTATCGATGAGTCAGATCTTTAAAGGTTTTTTTCTAATGCAGGACTTCTTAACCTGGAAAAATTATATGCAGTCACTGTTACCTGAAAAGTCACCAGGGTCTGAGGTTCCAGAATTCCAACCTAAAAGTCCAAGCGTTGCACCTCCGCCAAATGTTAGAACTTGTCGGTATGGAAAGAATTGTATGCGACCGGATTGCAAATTTTGGCACGAGGGTCGAAACATTACAAATAAGGAAGGCGATCTCGGTAAAAATTGAATAATGTGTCTAAACATGACTTGTTCTATATACGCTTAGCTAAACATTTCTTATGTATGTTTTATCACGTGTCCCACAGGAAAGACGACAGAGTTTGACTTAAATCCTGAAATACAAGCAAAATGGCTGCCCAGAAAAATACGGATTAAAATCGAAGAATCCAATAAAGTTTCTGTTGCTGATCTGGACTCTAAGAATGATCATGATTTAGGACCAACTGATACAAGCAACCGCTGCGCTGATTATGAGATTGCAGCACTGGTTATTTTTGCGAGGGACTCTGAAAACGAAGAAAAATGTAATTTAGTGTCCTTGATCCATGTTGACAAACCATACTTTGAGAGATCTAAACAGGAGGAAAGTAAAACAGAATGGTTTTTGTTCAACGATTTCTGGTGAGTTCGGAATCGAATGCTTTTAAAGGTTTCTATTTGTCAAATACAATATCCTTTTTGTTTTTTTAGCGTACGAGAAGTTGCAGAGTCTGAATCTTGTTCTTTTAACCCTAAATGGAAAATACCAGCAGTAATATTTTACAGGATGAAACCACTTCCGGACGAATTTCTGGCACAGGAAATCTCACAAGTCATCACTGCTGATGCCTTTAAGGATCAGTTAGTTGGGAGGAGTAAAAAGTTTACGTACAAGCCTTTGGGACTTGACGAAATATCTGAACGGGGAGATTCCTTTTATGTCGCAATGGATGCAGAATTTGTAACATTGGGACAAGAGGAAACAGAGCTTCGTAGTGATGGAAAATTGGCTACTGTTAAGCCACAACAGTTATCAGTTGCACGAATTACATGTGTGAGGGGTCAAGGTCCATTGGATGGAACACCTTTCATCGATGATTACATTTCTACTCAGGAAGTTGTAGTAGATTACCTGACAAAGTTTTCTGGAATTCAACCTGGAGATCTCGATGCAAATTTTAGCACAAAACACGTTACTGGACTGAAGTCTGTGTACTTGAAGCTAAGGTTTTTAGTAGATTCTGGTGCAAAATTTATTGGCCATGGACTTAACAACGACTTCAAGTTTGCAATTTGTTTACTATGCTTTAAACACTGTATTGAGTAATAGTAGTAGAAAATAATACATTCATTTGATGATTTAATCTTTTCGATTTCAGGGTTATTAATATTCTAGTTCCACAGGACCAAGTAATTGACACTGTGAACTTATTTTATCTGCCCAATCAACGTAGAATGGTATCCCTTAAATTTCTTGCATGGCATTTCTTAGGTAAGTTTACAGTTGCTTATTTTTCAGTCCTTCACACACTTCCTGTTGGAAATTCATGCATGCGTCACGACAAGCATTTAATGCTTAAATTTTTTATACTAACTTTTCAGGAATGATTATTCAAGCGGAAACACACGACTCCATTGAAGATGCACGCGCTGCACTGGCGCTGTATCGAAAGTATGAAGAGTTAGAAAAAAGTGGCAAACTGGATGAAGCCCTCATTGATCTTTATGAAGTTGGGAAAAAAGCTCAATGGAAAGTTCCAAATGAATGTGATAAGAAAGTTACTTAATTATATACCTACCTACCTACTCCTTTAAAAGCGTACAAAATGGTAATATTGTGTTAATCCACCACTACTACTTTCAAAAGAGTATATCTTTTGGATCGTTACATTCTCTGTTTTAATTAATTTTTGTTGTCGAAACTGTGAACTTAGTGATGATGGTATTTATGTAAACATGTAAGTAAAAAAATCGCCAGTTTTATATACATGTAGTAAAACAGAATATTATATTATATATTACTATACAAAAATGTGTATATTCTCCTAACAAATACGGAAAACGTTTCAATTGATGTGATTGATCAGAATTTAAATAGTATTATTTTTTGGTATTGTTGAATTTAGGGGTTTTTAATCAGAATGGTTTTTCTTGGTTTATCAAAGTTTTTTTTAAAGGGTACTTAATGTATGGTTTTATTGCGAGTTGCAAATTACAGGCATCAAAGCAGTGTATAATGGTCATGAAAAATTGTACACAACGAATTATGTAATTTTACAAACATTTTAGGCAAGGCTGTATCTGATTTCGAGATTCTAACTGATGCTCTTGTGTGATAAGTTGGTGATGAGTTTAAATGTACAATGAGTATTTATTTTAATTCGAAATTTGAATATACATATTTATGCATTTTTCGAGGTTGTGCATATACGTTTCAAAATATTTTATAATTCGGTTGTACGTAAACGTAATAAAAAAATGTGATCATGGCCATGATCGTACTTGATGTTTATATATAATACATCCTTTAAATAAACCCTGAAATGATACTTACCCTACCTGGCTGCTAGAATTACATAAGTAAGGGGTAATTATTCATATTTTATGATGTACCATGTATCATCAATACGTATATATATAAATACATATATATTAAAAACGCATGAATACGATAGGGAATTGTGAACATATTTTTGAGTGTATTGTGGTTTTTTATTTAAAATTAACAGTACATTTCACTGATTGAATGAATATTTCGCAACCTATTGGTATTTTGCAAAATAAAAATATTTAAACATCGTATAAAGAAATTCTGTTATTTTTTTATTTCTACACTAACTTTGATAAGATACTTCATTTTAGCTTCATTTATAAATGACGTAGGTAATCAAAACAAAAATGTGTGACGTAACAAAACACATTTCCAACACAAAGTATACCCATAATTAATTTATGATACAAGAGATTATATAATGACATATTTTAACCTTCGTAAAATGATGGCAACTGATCATGAAGTACGACTTGACGATCTATACCATCCTTTGTAATGGTGGCCAATCTGTACACAGCCTCCACTGCTTCCATCTCGATTGATTGCTAGAGTTAATCCTGGAAAATAAATTGAATATATGTTATTGGAAGACAAGTTTGTGAAAAAAAATTCAAAAGAGGTTTTCGATAAAATATGTGAATCGTTTTACCTTGGAGAACAAACTTTTCGCACTCTTCTCGGGTCATCTTTGGCTTAAAGTTGGCGTCAACAAACCCGTAAATGAACGAAGACCCAGATCCACCAATACTGACAGGTTGACGTACTACCATTCCTCCTATTGGAACAGAGTATACTTGTCCACCAAGACGAGAATCGAATCCTGCAACAATTATTCCAGCCATCATCTGGTCACGATAATTGTAGCAAATGTCCTTAAAAACTGCCGCTGCAGATCGAACAAGAGCAGGCTCCCCAGTTTCAATTCTGAAAAATGAAAAGTTGTCAAATAAATGAATAAAAACTGTTTCACAAGAACATACATACATAAATAGGTGATACTCGAATACTAATAATGATGATAAATACTAACTCGTGGAACTCCAAGTGATAGTTGACAACATCAGCGATAGCCTGAGTATCAGCTGCAGAGCCGGACCTACAGCAGTAAATCCGATCAGTGACCCTGGTCAACTTGTCCGTCACACGGTTTGGACACGTAAGTCCCCAAGGTAGTTCTCGTATCCGCCCCAATCACAACACCACCATCAAACTCAGCAGCCATTAGCGAAGTCTGTAAAGTAGTGCAATAATGATAAGGAACTTTACAAGAAAATTATCAACTAAGGTCGTAAATAATTACAAATTATTATATACCTTCTCTATTAATAAAAATCTATCTAAAATTTATTTTATATCCTATCGTAATACTCGTTTGTTTAAAATTCGATGTTATATTTGTTATCTGTGAAATGTTAAAACATTACCACCTTTTTATACCTTCTACGTATGTGTAAAAATGCAAACTACAAATTACTGCAACAAAACTTACGTTTACGTTTCCTGTTGTTACATTTTTATACTGTTCGAACCTGCGAGCATCGCTATCTTTATATTCTCGCAGGTTCGAATAAAAACTTTTCAACTTTTGCAACAAAACCTTACCCCAGTGGAATGTTCCGCTGACATCCAATCAGGCATATCTCTCAAGGCCGCCACAGGCCGTTTTGCCAGATTTTGCGGAGCAAGACAGGCAAAACGGTTGGGTACATTATCAGACAGGTACGTACTCATTATTACGAATTAATAATAGCGGGATATTATTGCCCAGTTATCGTTGTTTCTGTTCAAAATGGACGATTTCTGAAAAGAGTTTACATGCAGATAGTTGAATTATTTATTCGCACATCTGCACCACAACCGTAATTCACCAACACTGCACCACAATAAATTAGTACATCACATTGATTCACAGTATCCCGTTGTTGGCTTGAGTGAGAGAGAAGTTTTGAGAGAAGTGCTGATAGTTGATGACTTGCAATGTAGTATTGTTTACTACGAAATTTGACGGTGTAAATTTCGTGCACTTTTAAGGTGGTGTCACTGGGGCATTGTGGAACGGCGGTGTTAGATGGTCTTTGTTTTCGTAGTTCATGTTCATAGGACAATCATTGAGAGAAAATCCGTGCGTTCATAAAAAACTAAAACATGAATATGGTGAGCTTATCGTCGTAAGTTGTATGAATGCCGTTTTATTCTGCATTCTGCACTGCTGTGCTATAGGCTTGTTGCATCACTGTGTCTGCTAGTAATTCTGGGTAAAATTAAATAATAAATTTCGCATGAATGACTTACGACGACAATGTGTTGTTTGATCTTGTGGGATGGATTAATGGAATTATGGACAAATCGATGACGTCAATATGATTAAAATTATTAAATAAATTCCCATTTACGCGTCCTTTTCTCGTAGATAGACAAAAAAAAAATCTTTCAAAATGTTTAATTTCAAGAAACAAAATGCAGTTTGATAGTAAGCTCCGTTTAATATGGCAGTTAATTACATTGAAACAAGGTAAATTAATTTGCACGTAATATGTATTGGAAAGAAAGAAGAGAGAGGTTATAGTTGGCCTACACGTTTTAATAGTCGTTGCTCTCCTCGGCGAATCTGACGGTGGATGAACTTCCCCTTTGTGGTCTGGGAGCGTAATAAAGTCCACTTGGTCGGTTTTCCCTTCTCCTCAATGGTCTTCCTCCGGGACCTTGCCATTTCCAAATTTCCGATGGGGTGAATTGTTCAGATTCGATGTTGAAACTGTGTTGGTCGCGGGCGAATCTGATTTCACGGCTATCTCTCTCGAAAGGTACTAGAACAAATTGTTTCTTGTTGCTTTGGGCAAGTTTCTTGGTTTGGCGGTGAGGTGATTGGACGGTGGGTCTCAGAGATCGAGACTGGACCTTATCTGGCTTTACTTTCGAGTTGGCTTTAATCTTCTTCGCTTCTCTTTGGGGAACGTGGACGTGCACTGGGTTGACGGGGATGTATCTGACCCCGTCGTACAGGACAGCGCCGCCAGATCTGGGTTCTTCAACTGATTGGATCGATGTGCGACCTCGTTGTGACTTGTGTGGTGCACGATGTCCTTGACGATATTGGGGAGGTCCTCCTGCTTGATTACTTTGTTGACCACTGTTACCACTACTGCTACCGCTGCTGCTGCCACCGAAAGAGGATCCGCCTGTCAAAAAGCTGAATAGACCTCCTGAACTTTGTGGAGCTGGGCCACCAGTTGGGAGATTAGCTAGGGATCCACCTTGTCCACCATAACCACTTCCGGATGATGGATCCTGGAATGCTGGAGTAAAAAACGTGGGCAATTAATGTAACTGAAACCATTTTATCAAAAAAAAAATTTAAAAACTTTTTTCGAAGGATATTCTTACTTCCGGTGTTTTTATCATCCTCAGGAAACAACTCTTCCCATGGAGGCACATCTAAAGATTCCTCTTCATTGTTCTCTTCGTTGTTCTCTTCATTGTTTTCATCGTCTTCCTCCTCGTCCTCCTCGCTGGACTCGTCGCTCCCCTCGTCATCTTGCTCATCGCTTCCCTGTGGAGCCCCTGGAACTTTCTTTTTCTTCACAACTTTATATTTGCGCCCTCTGGATTCCAACTCCAAAGTTCTTGGCTGGTAATAAAACGGGGCACTAGCAAGAGACAGTGGTCTACCCGAGATTACAGCCTTGCCTTCAGAGTATTCATCTCCGTCGTAGTAGAAATTCCGAGTTGGGTAAGCAATCGCCAGTGCTATTGACGCTGCGAAAAACAAGGCTGATAATGTTGCCGACTTCATCTTGTGTACACAATCCTTCCTATATATATTTTTTTGAATTATCACAAGACAGAGGGGAAAGAACGCCGAACCGGACAAGAGTTCGGGAGTAACTGAAGAGAAAATGCGATATTCCCTCTAATTTTCTGATCTTGGTTACATTGCGCAGCGGAGGAAAGAGAGGGACGACGCGTATAAAATACCAACTACACAACAGTGACAGTGGAGTAGTGTAATATCATGTTCAAGAGTGAATGGGAGTCAGTTGTTGAAACTTCATTTATTTCTCAAATTTCCGTGGTAGTCTCTTATTCGTACCCATGATAGACATTTAGCATTTTAACAGGTATTAAAACCTCTGGTTTGATTTTTTAGCCAACCACCAGTAAAATGGTTTAGCGTTTTTAGCATCAGGTAACAACTCATCTTTGCGGGGAAAATGTTAACTCTTCTCTCGTGTAGGTAGACTTGTTTGCATGCAAAAATGTGTTTCATTATAAAAAAAAGGCTAGAGAGAATTACCAACAGGAGTCAATGTTCTTTACGTTTGTTGTTCCTTTCCAGCAACAATGAACGTTACCACTCGTATAAACAGCAACAATATTAATGACTGGGCTATAGCTATAGTGCGAAAGAGCAGACTACAAAAACACAGCCCTGTGCCCTGTGTATGTGTCTGTGCTTGCGCGCAGTGATGATAAATACTAGGAAGAACCAGTCTCTGCAAAAGATAACAATCTCCTGCTGTTCGCTTTCAGTGAGTGAGTACGTAAAAGTTGTCTCTGTAAGATGAACATTCCATTACGGTTTTTTTCAAAGATGCAATGAACTCTTTACGCCTCTTCGTTAGTTCATTTGGTAGTATCTAATCTTGCAGATCTACAGTTCCCCTTCCCGGTCGGTCGGGACTCTCTTCTGGTATAGAGGTACATGGTTTGGATGATGATGTCGAAGAAAACACCCGCATCCCAGTGCAAAGTAGCACCTACCCCGGAATCATGATGTAAATGTCTTTAATAAAGCGTATCGCTTATCAATTCTTTGAGTGAATGACGACGGACGGATGATGCAGTTTATTAGAGGAAGTATGTGTGTGTAGTAAAGCTCACTCACCTTGAAAGCGGTCAAAATTTGGAAGCTCCAGGTGATGAAACGATTAAATTATGAATCAAAGGGCCAGTAAACTCTTTTTTTTCACCAACAATGATTAAACACCGAAGAAGGAAGAATAAAAACACAAAAACGGAGAGATTATTTGTGATGATGCTGACAGAAAAGGATGGACGGACGACTTTTTGCCTAACGCCAGGCGGCGGCTGGCATTATTACTTACATCAACAACAACTGTGAGATCTGCTTGGGTGCTTTTGCAAACCTGTTTTTACTTTCATTATTATTACTACATCTCGTGTATATATTATTTATTATTCTTTTCATTTAGAGAGATGTGGTTTCTTTTTTAGACGATCTCTGCTCCTCTGCTGCTGCTGTTGAGACTGGATAACAATCATTTCATTAGGGAAAACAAAACGATCATGCTCAATGGGATTTGTCTGATTGGTTCTGCTGCTCGGAGAGAATTCGTTTTCGTATGATTGTGGCTGTACTGTTTTATTGTACATTTTAAAAAAGTGAAAACTCGAATTTCTGGCTAAAACAAAGTATCAACAACGTACGACGACAAAAACAATTACACGGATGTACTTGGATTTATGTACATATTGTTTACTGGCCATCATCGGTTGATTACTTACAACAGCGATTCATTTGCAAACTCCATTCACAGCATTCATTAGAGTAAATTAAATTGAGTGAATCTCCCAAGAAGAACAATAACCCGTTGTTGTCGGAAAAAACACTCATTTTTGAAAACTAAAAAAAGGTTTTTACTTTCATTTTTTTCCCCCAACACTACGTCGTGCATTACCACAACACATAAAAACCACGTTGATTAGAACATTTGACTAAATATGTAAATTAAAGATTTTTTATGGAATTAAAAGCTATGGTAGTCATTGAACTCATAACAATTCACAATCAACTTTGAAACACTATGCCATAAATTTCATTATAATGGTTTACAAAATGTACTTCTAGCCCTTCTTTTATAAAGTCTGGCAGGTCATCAAAGTCCTTTTTATTCTCTGCAGGAAGAACCACACACGTCACTCCTGATCTCTTGGCTGCTCTAATTTTTTCTTTTATTCCTCCCACTGGTAATATTTTCCCGGTGAGGGACACTTCTCCGGTCATGGCCGTATTTTGTCTAACCGGTATATTCTTAGCTATTGACAGTAAGGCGGTTACGATTGTGCATCCTGCACTCGGTCCGTCCTTTGGTGTAGCACCCTCTGGGACGTGTAAATGAATGTGGCATTTGTTAAGGAAAGAGTTCTCTGCTTCTTTCTCCCGAAGAAACATCTTTGCAAACGTGTACGCTATTTGAGACGACTCTTTCATTACATCCCCCAATTGGCCAGTTACCTCTAAACTGCCGTCTTGTTTCACGTCGTCAGCTACTGGCTTACGCAAACTAGTTTCGATAAACAGCGTGGATCCACCTTTGTAATTTATTAGCAAACAAGTCAATTCAACGGTGTGATCTTTAATAGCTCAGAATTTAACAGGGTGGCAATGACAGCATATAAACACGCTGAGAAGAATGGTGTGAAAATTACCCATTGCGGTCCAGGCTAAGCCCATCACAACTCCAGGCGGAGTATCCAAATATAACCGGTCGTGTGTAAATACCGGTTTTTCCGACAAACTTTTCAATGTTATCCACCGTCACCTCCACGTTTTCTACTTTATCCTTAACTATTTGGAACGCTGCTTTTCTGAATACCTAAACTCGTAAAAATTAAATGACAACGAGAATTGGAAATCACATTGTGATTAAAATCTTTCAACTATAACGGTATTTGCATAAACGTAATCAGATTATTAGTACACACCTAACATTATTATTTTAATAAGCTCTTTGCTACAGAGATAGTAACTGGACATGATGATTGATGATAGTGGAAGGCGGTTTGTTTGATATACATTTGCTTCGTAGTTAGCTTACTTCACGATTTAATGCTCGTGCAATGGATCTGGCAATACTCGTCTTTCCTACTCCCGGTGGACCGTAAAAGCATAAAATCTTCCCTTGAGTAGATCCCCGCAAAACGCTGATGGCAATGAATTCTTTTTAAAACCATCAAGATAACATTTTAACTTTAACTGATACACTCTTGGGGGTTCTGAAATCCA